>JASXSY010001784.1:0-45608 GCA_034509805.1 Sipha maydis | reverse complement strand
AATCCATTTAAGTTTAGTACTACCTATTAAAAATATATTACTTGTATAATTGTACATATACAGTGTGATCACGATAAGTAGAAACCATAACTATATGCAGGCTTCATATATTTAAATTCTGAATTTTTGGCCAACTAATAAACATTATTATACACATTTTCAAGTAATTAGACTATTTTTGTGACAGTTAATTTAGCGCATTTTTTAAATGGTATGATCTATTTTTGACCACAAATTTTTTAATGAATTTTAGTAGTTGAATTTCTTTTCTAAGTTGAATAATGGCCAAGTTATAGCAATTTAATTTTATGTTATTTGCACAGATATAACAAATTACAAAATACGTAATTAATAATAATAAATACGTAATAATATATGCTATAACCGTACAAATAACATAAAATCAAATTGCTATAATTTGCCATTATTCAACTTAGAAAAGAAATTCAACCACTAAAATTCATTAAAAAATACAAAAAAAATTGCACATGCGCAAAATTAACTGTCACAAAATAGTCTAATTACTTGAAAATGTGTATAATAATGTTTATTAGTTAGCCAAAAAATCAGAATTGAAATATATGAAGCCTGCACATAGTTATTGAGTGTTTCCACTTATCGTGATCACACTGTATATTATATATGTATATATTATATTATATTTTATATAAGTTAACAGTTAACCATATTAAATAATTTATTTTATTCTTAAAAATAATTATAGGAAAATTTGATACCACCAAATGATAATGATTTGAAGAAAATATCAGAATGCTTCAAACGTCTTCAAGATGCGTTCTTGCCATTGGAAAAATTAGAACATTTATTGTCTGCTATTGCTCTAATTTTTAACGCTGTAAGAAAATTATAAAATATTTAAAATTATTTATGCATTAACGTTATACTCATTGTTTATTCTTTTAGGTTAAAATGCAAAACCGAAGCGCAGACGCATGTCTAGGTGCTGATGACTTCTTGCCTCTGTTAGTATGGGTGCTCGTTCAATGCAACGTCCTTACAGCTGAATTAGAAGCTGAATACATGTGGGGCCTATTACATCCATCACTGATACCTGGTGAAGGAGGATACTACCTGACAGCTCTATGCGGGGCTGTACACGTGTTGAAGAGCTACAAATCTTCTATGGAAGCCAGTTCAGCAAATGGTGTAAAAACTCTTGGTTCTGACAACACAGTATGTGCACAGTATCTTGAAAATATTTTCTAACGTTTAGGAAGGTATTAAATTCTTGGTATTGTTTTTTCACAGTTGAGTTATGACCCACTAAATGAACTCAAATCAGTACTTAAAGTGGTTGTACCCGATGAAACAAATGGTTCACTATTAACCAAGACATTACCTGTCAGACCACATATGACCACACGTGATGTATGTAAAATTATTGCACACAAACTGCGTATAACCAACCCACAAGATTACTCTCTGTTTAAATTAATTGATGGCCAAGGTAACTACAGTTTATTTTTATTAAGTTAAATTAATAATATTTATAATAATTATTTTTAGAATTCTTGTTGTCTGAAACCGACTGTCCGCAAGATATTAAGAGTTCCACAACGGCTTGTGGTAGTCATTGTCTATTTGCGTATAAAAGGATTGATGCAAAAATAGCTTGGCCTCATTCGCCTTCACCCTAAGCCATATACTTAAAAGATATTAAAAAAAAAAATTTTAAAAAAAAATGTATTTATTTTTGTGTTTGTTTTCTTTATATTTATTTTGGGATTATTTTATACTATTGTATAACAATTTTTCTTTGTGATTAGATTTTAACCTATGAACAATATCTTGCGCCGACTGTTATTCTAAATGCTAGTCATAAAATTTGTGTGTAAGTCTGCGTAAATGTTTGAATATGTAAATAATGTAGTGTACATTTGAATAACACACATTATTAAAGTAATCATAGGTATATATTATTATTATTTAAACATTATGTTTTTTTATCTTGTTGTCTAAAATATTATTTTTTTTTTAATTATTTTAATATTTATGAACTTTTTTAAAGATATTTTATTATTATTTGTATGTTTTTATAACTTTATTATTAGTTTAAACAAAATAATATTTCTACTCAATGACTGATAGGCTTGATACTTTGTATTTGAGCTAAGAATTTATTTTTATTTTTCCAATTTATTGTATGTGTACAATGTAAAAACAAATGACATGAGTTCTGAAAACTAATTATTTTTTGTTTTTATACTTCAACTAACTGCATCTAAAATATTAAAATATATTTTTACTTTAAATACTTTAAAATAGATTGCGTTTCAGTATGTAAATTAATCCTAATACATTTGATATTATATATAACTTTAAGGTATTAACAACATTAATGCTAAAAATTAAAACAGTTATTTTATCATAAAATTGTTTACATTTTCAAGTAACTAATCATTTGAACCATAACAGTATTATGTAATAAGCAAAGTATTCATTGGAATTTTTAAAATGAACTAAAACGATATAATTGGTTTTTATTTATTTTTATGACAACATTTATCTACGGAAAGCTGTTGTTTTTCTTCAGTTTTAATTCCTATGCAGATAAAGTTATCTTGAAAACCTACACATGGTTCATTAGCATTCATTGGTATTTGTATGTAATGTGAAATATTGTTTATGGAAACTGTACAATTTAATCATTGTTTGAAATGCAAGATGGTACAATTATGAAAAATTAATTCAGTGATATATTATCTCTTATTATTTCTGACTATGTTTTTGTATATTATTCAAAGTAATTATAATCCTGAGTATTTCATAGGAAATTCAGTTGGGTTGGACTATTATTTTCTTTATAAAGAGTTAGTTATTATTGTTGATTTTAATCATTTTATTTCAATTTTAATTTATTTTATGTAAATTAAATATGCCTTGTAATCTTGAAGAAATGATTTTTCGGAAAAGTGCTTTAAGTTTAGTCTACATGTGATTATGGATTTGAATCAATTTATTTGGGTTTAATCTTTTTCAATGAAGTTGATTAAAATCTCAAAATCAATATCTAGTTTCATACAAAATTATTTGGTACTGGCATAAGTTCATTTAACAGTTTCTTAATGTTTCTGGTTTCTTAAGTGATTTAGTAGAACTATCAATTAATGTCAGTATGTCTTATATTAAGATCTCTGGTGTCCAACATTTCAGTCAATATTTTCATTTGGTACATTATATGGTTCATAAAATACTAACAAATTGATAAACATTGCTTCTCATGGCCTAATACATAGTCTCATGACTTGTACTCCATATTTTTTTTTATCAATATTTGAATTTGTAGTTATTTCATATATAACTGAAACAATTACTTCAAAAGACAACTAAATCACCTATATAGATTCTGGACTTGCAATCCATATAATCTTGGACAAATTACGAAGCTTTAAAGATCCTTCAATATTTGATAGAGATTTATCTAAACTTCAACTTCGTTTAGTACTCAAAGAGAATAATTCATACAAACGTTTTAAGGTGAAAAAGAATTCACAAGTTATAATACTCCTTTCACAACTATGCTCTATCAATGTATTTAATTTTTGTGCTTGACAAGGTATGCAAGGTATATGATAACCAACTGATTCAGTCGACATGGCTTTAGCTCCTTGAAATTTTCCAAACATAATTCTTACATAATCGTGTGAATAAAATGCAAAACATTCAAATAAAGACAGTTTTTAGTTTACCACCTTCCATGATGCATTGATTTTTTTCTCTGCATTTTCTCATTATAAAAGAATATATAATTATTAAGTTATTGATAGACCTGAACATACTTGTTTGCAAGACAAGGCAATAGAATAATAATTAAATTGAACAATAATAATTTATATTATAATTATAGTCGCCAAAAATTTAGTAAACAAATCTATAAAAATAAATATTTTATTGATTTAAGTATATAAGTACTTAGCCCTTAAGTACAGTGAAAATAAATCACAATAGTGGTACAGTCTTCTGGACCGCATAGTTTTCTTAACTTTTATAACCATAATTTCTAATTTTAATATCAA
This sequence comes from Sipha maydis, assembly GCA_034509805.1. Taxonomy (NCBI): domain Eukaryota; kingdom Metazoa; phylum Arthropoda; class Insecta; order Hemiptera; family Aphididae; genus Sipha; species Sipha maydis. The sequence goes on along the minus strand of JASXSY010001784.1, from coordinate 41,571 downwards.
ATTATTTACATAAAAATTATTATTGTGTAAATTTTAATTTTACAATAATTTTCCTATTAAAATTGAATACGTTCAAAGAAATTAATTTTTTTTTTGCAATTTTATACTTGAGCTTTGATAGTTCTTGAAACATTTAAAAATCTATTTTAAACTCTGAATCCATCTATATAATTTATAGCAGGATAAAAAAAAGGCAATTTGAGCTTAATATATTAGCTTCCATAACCTTCGTTTTAATTTTAATGGTATCTACATAGAAAGGTGAAATCTACCTCCGTAATTATATTAGCAATACTATATCATATAAAAACAAAAAACTGGTCTATGAGTCCGGACCATACCAATTATGGGTTAAAGCAATTAGTCTTAATAAAAGACATGTATTAAAAACTGCAATACTTATATTGAATCACTTTGTGAAAAAAAGATTTTAGTCTATAACTTTAAACTTTCGGTAAAATGAAAAAAACATTTATTGCATTCAACAAAAATTATGTAAATAAAAAAATATGTGTATGTTTTATATGAGTTTTTAGTAATCTGACTAAAGTCGTTTTAACATGAATCAATACATTCAGGAATAATTTAAAAAAATCTGCAATAATCACATTTTTGGATTTAAGCCCTTTTTGCATGAAGCTATTCTATTAATGTACTGTGTTATTTGTTAGCTTTAAAAAAAAAGTACTTAATTTTATAAGAAAAAATCTTATTTATAAATTAGTTATATTACTTTTATTTTCTACTTAAGTTTTAAATTTATACTTAAACAAAATTTTTCTATATAAACTCAACGAGATAAAAAAAAAAGCTATTAACTTACCCAGTTTTGATTATTGGTTAGTTCTTAAACTATATTAAATCAGACCTAGAAACAATAGGTACTTTTATAAAGTAATTATGTATGCAGTTATTTATCAAGCATTATCACACTATATTATAAAACTTATAAGAAAGAATTTTTTCTGTGTTTTGTCATGGGTTCATTTGGCAAAATTTTACTTTTTAAGCAATTTAGATTTGAAACCATATAAAATATTTTATAATATGAAATAGTTTAATTTTAAGTCTAGAGTATTTCCAGACACAATGTTTAAGATATTGACCTGCTGTAGAATGTCTGCTAAAAAACAAAGCATGAGCAGTTTCCAAATAATAATATTTATAAAATAATTTACCTTTAAGTCTACAGTATTTTCAGACACAATAACTAAGGAATATTGTTCTTCAACATATGAATTAACTATCAATAATATGGAATAATTTGCGTGGGTTAAATACTTTAAAATAACGAATGAAAAATTTTGAAAGCAAATAATTGTACATGTATATATATATATACTTGTACAATTATTTGCTTTCAAAATTTTTCATTCATTCATATTATTATCATTATTATATTAAATTTTTCATATTATTATATGTATATATATACTTATAATAATATGCTTAGTCTAGTATTTAGTGTTACTAAATTAAATTATATCAGAGATCTTTTCTTCTATAAATAATCAATTATATACGATGAATGTCTTCAAAGTTTAAAATAATATTACATTATTATTATTATTTATTTACAATAAAATTTGTTATTATGTTTTTTAAATATTATTGCAAGTAATTATAAGCCTAAGTATTTCATAGGAAATTCAGTTGGGATACTCTTTTATTTTACTTATAAGAGTTAGTTGTTATTGTATATTTTAATCATATTATTTAAATTTTAAATTATGTTATGTAAATTAAATGTTTATGATTTTCATACTATTAAACATTTCATGTAAGTATAGAATTTGAGAGGCAAAAAATTAAAACAGGTCTGTATGTCTGTAGAATATGTGATTTAGGTATAAAAAAAAAAGAATAAGTTAAATAAAGAAAAATAAAATGTATTGGAATTTTATAAAATAATTGATGTACCTATTAAAAATTAAAAAAATATTTGTTTTAATTTCTAGATTTAATTCAATTTAAATAAAATTAATTATTATTTATTTATTTAAATAATTGTATTCAAATTTTATGATTTTTGGTTTAAATTTAATTTTTATGATTTTTATAATCATTTACACAAAATTGAATAAAAAATGAAAAGAAGTTTGTGGCTCTCGAAGAAAACTTGATTAAGTTGGACAGAAAAAAATGTAAGTATTAAAAAAGAACTAAATAAATTTAATTAAAGTTTGAATTTTATAACATTAAATGGTAAAAATTATATAAAATTAATTAATTTTTTTATAATTTTTAACATGATTTATAAAGCGTTTTATTCTATGCTTTACACTAATAATTTTAGTGTATGTTTTTTTATGTTTTAAAAAGGTCACCTTAGTTATATACCTACCACTAATTTTAAAATCTTAAATGTCAAAAAATAATCAAAAATATAAAATCATATTTCCATCTTCTTTCTTTATTAAATTATTATATATTTTAAATACATACATAACTGTTATACTTAAAACGTAAAGGCATATATAAATAAAAAATAAATTACCTATTCTGTTTACACAGTTTAACTAAAATAATAGAGGCCTTAATCCACTGTGTATCAACAATTGGCAATAGAAAAACAAAATACATTAAAAAAAAATTAAATGATTAAGATACATCGCCAATCGAGCAACGTTAATAACTGTGAAATATCAGCGGACCGTAAATTCACCAAATAATAGTCTACGTAATGTACATGATTATTCGATAACCCTCTCACCTGTTGGGTGCAGATCGAATGCTCAACGGTTCAGTAACCAAAATATAGGGCTCCAGATATTTTTAGAAGCCTACATCATGATTAACTATTGGTTATTGTAATCGTTTGCAACTTGTATACAGGGACGTAGACAGAGGGGATTCCCCGAAATGTCATCGAAGAAATTTTTTTTAGAATCTGATTGGTACGAAAATGTTAATGTTTTTATAATGATTTTTTTTTGCACTCGTAAACCTAGTAATTAATTATATGTTATGGAAAAAATTACAAAATGATACGGTTAGCATACATATATAAATATAGGCTTTCGTTTAATTTAATTTTTACTTAATTAATAAGAATGGTTAAAATTATTTATTATTATTATTTTTTTTACTTGACCCTCCCTCCCCTCGAAATAAAATTCTGGCTACGTCCCTGCTTGTATATGTATATATAGTTTGTACTTTTTTTTTACTATTCTCTATTGTATAAATCAATCTGTTTTTGTATTTAATCAAGTCTAATGCATACAATAAAAAAGTTATTTTAGTATGTAAATATTTATTTTATTTTATTTTTTTGTATACGAGAATATATATATATATATATATATATATATATATATATATATATATAATTTATAAAGCATGACACTTGGTGTTATCACACAAATTAAATGTAAATCACAAACAGAAATAAAATACTGTGTATAAATCTCACCTCTGATTTTGCTTTAACTCATTGCATATCAGCTAAACACGAATTAAGTTTAGGCATACATAAGTTTATGACATACCAAAATTGTCAATAAAAAAAAATAAAATTCGAAGAGAATATACTTTTGAATAAAAGTCAACAAGACACATTTAACAAAATAATGTAACGATCACTTAATTGAGATATCGTATTCGCTAATCTTAAAATTAAACTATCCGATTAACACCGAAATCTGTGTAGGTATTGATAAAAGGTTTCGTTACAACACAACGTGTGGAATATTAACTTGGTTGGAACTCCTCCCATGTCCCTCTACATTCGTAACCATGTATGTTAATATAAAAGCTGAAACAAAATGGTAGACGTAGGCGGCACTTTAGATGTTATGTCATATGTGATATTTATTAGAAAAATCAAACAAAGGCGTTGAAAAACCCGTGCAAAATGTTCTCGTACGAAGCTCAATTATCCGAATCACGGACCGGTTGGCGAACGTTAAGGCTGACCGAGTTAACCATATCGGCTTGCCTCACCGCTTCCGAAACCGGTTCACGGACATCATTGACAGGGCCCTCGAAAGCCAGTTCAGGGACGTTATCGTCAAGGACAGCAGAATCCTGATTGGGGACTCCTGTACTGCAGGCCACCGACTGTACCTGCATTTCCACGTCATCCAACGACGTGCTCAGTAAGTTGCGACCCGGTAGACCCGCCACCGTGGCCTCGACGTAAACAAACGAAACGGTTACCTCATCTGCCGGATGCAGTTGCACCTGTGCCCGCGTCTTAAGGCTGCGCGCCATTCGTTTCCGTTGCTGTTGACGCCGTTTCGTCGCTGCCTGTTTGGTCAAGGGGCGAAGATCGTACCGACCATTTCCATCGTCCCGGCGAACGTCATCCGGTTTCACTATAACTCTTCTTGTCATATTTCTGTAATTCGTCTACGAAGGACAGTACTTACACAAGTCAACAAATCGAATGCAATCGGTAGAACTACTGATTGAATTGATAATGTGCGTATTTGTTTACCGTGAACGATAGCAATATTATATACTGCGATGACAACGGATAGGTAAATTGTTAGGGTTGCCATGTACTTATTCATAATATACGTATTTTGATGTATACAGGGTGTTCCAATAGCTTCAAAACTTCCCACAGAGACTTTCTTGATATACGAGTATTTCCAAACTCTAAGAACAAAATATATACTGTGCTTTCAGTGTACAATACAATTTATCAATCGTAGTCACTAGGTTAATTATATAATTATAAATATATAAGTACATATCCATACTTTCGTAAAATGTCTTATTTATAGTTATTCTTATTCAATAGTCATGCTTTTTTTTAAAAAAAAAATACTTATCTATAATTTAGGGTTTTACATTTTTTCGCTACGAAAGTCAAAAGAACACATATATTAAAATTTAAAAAACTTTTAAATATTTTAGTTTATTCCTTTTTTTTATGTTAATCTAAGTTTTATATATTACATTGAAATAATGAAATTAGTGTATATAAAAGTTTTATAATAAAACATATGAATACTATAATTGATCTAGAAACTAAAATATTTAGTTTATTTTAAATCTATATACCAATAAACAAATTATTTAATTAAGATGAATCTTGATTTCAAAGTGAGAGTTGTTAAAAATTTTAAAAGTTATTATTTAATAAAATGCTTCCATGACTATTTCCCGGTTATTTTTAGATCCAAGAATAAAATTGAAACTCATGTCGATAGTGCACTAGTTCTGAGTATAACCATTGCTTATAAATACCAGTATTTATAATCAATGGTATTACTAAGTTATTTTGCTATTACCATCAATATCACGAAAAAATAAATAAATACCCAAGACCAGCATGCCGATGTCATGTTAGTTTCTAAAAAAATTGTTGCTCGCAGTATCTATAGGTTTCTTCCAATATGTGTCTTATATTCTTCGTGTTTAGTTGTAAATCATGAACATATTGTTGTTTTAGTTTTTCTGCATCATTTTATAAACACAATTATACATGAACATTAATTTTACTTAATCACAGTCACACATTTCACACGGCTTCCTCCAAGTTGGTTTAAACAATGTAATTAATGAACTTTCACTTTCTACGTAAATACTTTTATAATTTTTTTCGCAGATTTGAATTTTATTATATGGAGTGTTACTTAACATAGAATTTAGGTTTTATCTATACTTTATTGAAGCAGTCATTTCTTATACACAATTTGAATATCACAGTGGATAAAAAAAAGACTACTTCAATAAGTATATAAATATTGTCATAATGAATTCTAAACTTCTGATCAGCATTTATTTCTAATCCTATAGAAATTGCACATTTCGATGCGCCTTCACTCGATGCTACATTTTTTCATCACCGAAAATCAATAGTGTTTAGGTAAATATATTTTTGTCACGACTGCACCGAAAGTTTGGTTTTCGACCACGGTTGAAGCGTTGGAAAGCAACCTTTTTCCGTTCAGCGGGCGGAAAAGGTGAAATCCCCAAAGTGCCGGGCGGAAAAGAGGAAATATCCAAAAGTGCCGGGCGGAAAAGAAGAAATCCCCAAAAGTTCCGGCCGCCGGCCGCGTATTCCCTGCAAAACCAGAAACTAAAATGTATACTTGCCACGGTTCTTACAAAACATAAACTTTTGGTTACATCTTAAATGTATAGTATAACCTCCTTGCATGATAATTGTTTTTGTAGAATAGTCTATAATTGTTGCATAGATCCCTGCATAACCTTTTCCATGAACGCAGGGGCGTGACAAAAAATAGTATGTGTTGCCCGCGCGGGAAGGCCATTTCAGTCTTGGGCGAAATGCGGCACACAACGCCCGCGACTGAAATGGCTCACTTCCCGCCCTTGCCACACAATATACTATTATGGGTATACGAACTATTGAAAGTTGTTCTTACCATGCTCGAAATATTGTATGATTGCCATCATTACAATACATACCAAAATATGTATTATAATCTTAACTTTTTCATTTTTAAATACCTACAATTTTTGTTATACTGTATAAAAAGTTTTATTGACCATGATATTATAATCTATGACCGAGATGTTGACTGATATTATTATCAATAGTTTATGCAATAATACGTCAATTGAATAATTGTTATTCCAATGACAGTTATAAACTTTTTTATAAAATCGTTTTATATAAACGATTAAATATGAACCTTGACGAAATAAACAATGTTTTTAAGGTGGTAAGTGACAAAATATGTAGAAATTGATGGTTAATATTTTGTAACTAATGATAATTATTTTAAACAGATTCTGAAATGGTATTTCCTGATGATTCTGGTTCAGACTATATACCAAACTTTTATTCTGATCGATCTTATGTTAGTGATTCTATTTCAGAGAATATGCCACTATATTATTCTGATCAATCACATGTGAGTGATTCTGAAAATGTAGAAGGTAATGAAAGTCGATATTAGAAGAAAATATAGAACAAAATCATTAGCATATTGACTATATATTAACTTTATATTGCTTATGAAGTTAATTTTTATTTTTTATTTGTATATTTAAACATAAAATATAAAACAAGACTGATATTTTGTTATGTATTATTAAACCTAAAAGACAGTTTAAGTAAATATTATTATTTATTTAATAAAAAAATGCTGTATTTTGTACTTCTAAAAAAAAATATTTTTTAATAAGATATATTATTTATTTGTACACATTATGTGAGATTAATTAATAGTTTAATTAATAGTTTTGATTGTTTTTATTGATAACAGTTGTATTTATTATGTTTGATTACTAAAATTGTATTAAATTATTAACAAGTTACAAATGCATGTGTTAAATGTTATACATTTTGAAGTCAATATTGTTTTTTATTTTTATTTTAATACAAATAAAATAAGGCTGATTGTACTTTGTTATGTATTATTAAACCTAAAATAATTTTTGAAGTATCATTATCCATTTAATGAAAACATGTAAGTTGTACATCTTAAATGTACTTTCTAAAAATTATCAATAAGTTACAAATTGATTCCTATGTTCAGTATTATTACTTTTTATTTTAATGTACCTAATTATTGTAGTTGACGTCTTATCAATCAAAATGGTTGTATTTTATAATTAGTCTTACCACAGATTAAATAAATATTATTTATTTAATCTGTGGTCTTACCCTATTACCAGAGAAAATGTTCTATGCTAATACGTAACCATTAATTAGTAACCATAATATAATGAAAGTACACATTTTCGTATTCAATATGTGATATAAAAAAAAAAAATTATTATAATTATAGTTTTACTGATTTTTAATTAGTATAATAATAGTTAATAAATTAATACAAAAATGTATAATAGTTAACATCATTAGATCATCCTAGGACAAAAAAAAAATACATTATTTCCATTATTATCTATTACCAAATTAAACTAATAAATTGTCAAACAATAATAAAACATTGATAAGTATACTTAGTTTTGACTTATTTGATAAATTTATTATGTAATATTATACATAGCCATGTTCTTTTTCAAGTAAGAATTATTTTTTTATATAACATTCAAAATTATGGCGACTAAATGTCAGAGAATTTAAAAAATTACTCCTAATAACTGACAGTTAATGAAATTAATAGTGTATTTAATGTAAGAAAAATAATTTCTAAATATATTTTATTGATGGTAATAATATGAATCTTTTCCAGATTTGTTTGACATTTTTTATAACGTTGATTAATATATAATGCATGTTCAGTTTATAATAATTCCAAAAGAATATTAAGACTGACCAATTAAACTTCATGGTAAATATCAATACTCCAAAGAAACTAGTATATATAATGCGTAAGTAATATCTAAAAATTTCTTCTGAGTAAAATTGAAATTGGTTGTTTGTGTTGATGTTCTTGTATGTATCTTATTATATCATTGTGTGCAAGCAACTAAATGTGTAATAAGCATACAGGTTGCAAGCAAACAATCACATAATAAAAATAAAACTGCAGCAATGGACTAATTTGCTAAATCATAGAGATCATGTACATAAATTGCCACATGTTGATTATAGTGATCAATGTTCGAGCATTTAGAATATGAACAAATGATCGTTGATTATTTACTTTGAATATATTTTACTTTTTTTAGATCTTGGTAAAAATAAAAACAAAAATTAAAGTGTTCTTAATGTTTTACAAGAAATAAATTCTAAATATATTTTATTGACTATAAAAATGTAAGTAATGATCGGAATCTTTGCTAGATCTGCTTAAAATTATTTGAAACCTTACTTATTACGAAATACATGTCTATAGAATTTCATATTGAATATCAATATTCCAACGAAGCTAATATAGATAATGCGTAAGTTATCTCTTAACAATTTTGTATAAAATTGAAGTATGTTATTTATGTTGATTTATCTACATCTTATTCTATCATTATCTGAGAACAATTTGAAAATGTCTAATAAGAATACAATTTGCAAACAGACAATAACATAATAAGTGTAAAACATTAACCATGAAAAAATTGGTAATACTATGCATGCATTTGCACATCAATCGCCATATACCGGTTGCAGATTGTTCAATGCTCGAGCATTCAGAGTGCAAACAAATGATTTCTTGGCCACACTTAATTGCATTACAATAGTTAGTATAAATTGTTGCCTGGTTTTACAATTGTCAAATGAAAATCATGGGCGCCTCCAGACTAATTCATCGATTAGCTTATTGGCACATTGTGTAAAAATAATAATATTTACCATCATCTGTTGGTTTCGATTACATTGTTGGCAATATTTGTGTTTTAATAAATTTGAGTTATATCTTTTGCAATGTTATTTAAGTATTTGAAATTTCAGTCCTTATCTGATTCTGGAATAAGAAATCTGTAACATTCACAGTTCAGTTTTTACTTAGTCATAACATACCAGAGTCCAATGAAGTTATGAACAACATAACACACCTAGTATTTGGCACTATAGATTAAATCAAGATATTGATATAATACAATAATTAATAATTATATCTACAATATAAATTTGTAAAACTAAATGTCAAGTCTCCTTATCCAATAGATTTCAATGACAATTTCCTATGTTATAATTGATGGTGATATGAGGTTCAAGTATTTTTTCTCTTGAAAAACTAGGGAAGAAATCCAAATTAAATTGAAGTATTTTATCCATAAATGAATGATCTGTAACCTAAAATATTAGTTAATAAAAATTTGTTAACAGCATTTTGCAACATGCAATTATCATAATAATAAATTTAATTTTGTCATTTAATCTATAAGTATAAATATATTAAAAAATAATAATAATAATAATACAAAAAATAATTGATTTAGCTAGGATCTTTTTAAAATCAAAATTATTATTATTTTATCTCAATTACACATTTCATATGGCTTCCTCCGAGCAATTATAAACAATGTATCTATCAATATCTAACGATAATAAAAAACCTTTACTGAATTTATTTTTAATAATTTTTTCCTGCGCATATCGATACATCTACATTCATTGCTTCTTTTTTCTGCCTGCCTCCTAAAATGTAATAATTAGAATGCAGTTGACAGGCAAGAAAAAAATAACAAGTACATAAAAAAAAGTACAGTTGTATTATATGACTATCGTCTAATATACTGAATTTAAAATTGTCATTGCAATTATAAAGCATTTAATTAATTACATTTAATTTTTCTCATTAAAAAAATCTTAATATGATGTATAATACATAATATGTAGCCATGATTCTCATCAAATCAAAATTAAAATTTAATTTTTTATGAGAATACATGGCGAGTAATAACAGACTAAAAAGTAACACTAAGGGACTGATAATCAGTGAATTTCATTTTTAATCAACTAAACTTTAAACTTCAATAAAAAATACTTGTTACGCATTGATAACTGATTGAGTATAAATGTACCTATGTACATTTAAAAATAGTGCCATTTACATAAACTAATTTGTAAATAATGTCATTTATTCCTTTGAAATGTACCTTGCTTAGAATTCGTTGTCTATCTCCAATTATTCAAAAAGAACAAATAATTGTTTTTACGTTAACATTACAAAAAACAATCAAATGTCCTCTTTAAACACGCAGAGATAATTGCATAATAACTTTTCATTTTATAAACTCCATAACAATGTGACAGATAATATCAATACATTCAGATATTTTTTTATAATAGTTTTATTTTAAATAAGCTTATATAACTCCTAAACTTATTAGAAGTATTTATCAATAAATTATGATACACAACTTGAAAAGCACGTTAATGCTATACGCTTTCATGAAATTGCTCCGGTCTGCATAATAAATGTCAATTAGTAACAGAACTATTTCATGAACGCGTCTAGATCATTTTTAATTTTCATGTTTAAATGTATGTTATTGATGGTATTGATATACACTATATACTAACAATTTATACTTAAAGAAAAAAAATCTAATTTATAATAATTCGAAATTGTAAGATTAATGTTTGATCTCCACTTATTCTCGAAAAATTTTACGTTTCTATCTGCTAAATATCACGATATTAAAATAAAAATCCCAAGAATAAGCGTAAACTTCTCCGTTCATAGTCTCAGTGCTCTGATAACACAATTCGAAAATTACGGTTAGTGATTAATGACTAATACGAAATAAAATATTTGTAGGTAACAAACATCTGTTCCGGATTTAGTTAAAATCGTTTGAAATATAAAAGGAAGTGCAGTGATGCCATAGGACTAAGTTTAGTATTCTGAATTTAAAATTTTCATTGTGATTATAAAGTATTTAATTAATTTAATTAACCTTTTTGCATTCAAAATTCAAATAAGATTATAAAAAACATATTTCATATAAGTAATTTAACATTACATCTTAATTTTCGCTAATTAAACTATTGATTTGTAATACTAAATTGGATTTAAACTATATACCAGTACATACATATTTTTGTATTATTTGATAAATATAATTATTAATATTATAATATGTAGCCATAATCCTCATCAAATTAAAATTAAAATTAAATTTGTTATGAAAATACATGGCGAGTTATAACAGAGAAATTAAAAAGTAACATTAAGAGACTGATGATCAGTGATATGCATTATAAAAAAATGTATTAAATATATAAAATGTAAAATATAATTCTTAATTATGTTTTATTGATGGAAACAATTATATTTTAGCCAGATATGTATATAATGCTTTAGTGATAATATGTTTCTTATTACAAAATGCATGTTCGATTTATACTAATTAATAATTAATATTCAGAATTACCTTTTAAATTTTTCGGTGAATAGAAATATGGGAAGTCTTCCATAGGAGACCTCGACAATGATGACAAGATAGAGTAAATGCAGGTAAAAGAATGGTACATTGAACAGCAACCATCAACTGCTATTGACCGTGACGAGTGAAGGGTTTTGATAGAACCAAGAAAATACCTAATGGCCCATAAATTAAAATAAAAAAAATATTGTCGATCAAGCTCAAATCAGTTGTATCTATATCCAATTCAATAACTTTAAATATCTTAGTTAAAAGTTTAAAGTAAATATGCAACTGAAAAACACGGTATTACAACTTTTGTAAAATTGCAACAATTAATAAATATAAAAAATTGTGAAAAATATTTGTTTGTCTCCTTAATGGACATAAAATATAGTAAAGTAGATTTTATTATACTATGTTTTTTAACCTATATTCTTCTCTCCCTTTCTGTAAGAAATAATTCAATGTCCAGTTATAATTTAGTTATAAAGAATAGGTAAAATACTTAGAAACAAAATAAAGCGGAAAATCCTAATTTGTATTATGGCCATTCCTCAAAAAAAAATTATTTTTATTATATATTAATATGATACAAAATGCATCATTTAGGAACATAATTTTAACACAATCACACTTGTCATATACATTTTCCCGATTAAATGTAAAAAACGTAATATTATCCATTTGGTATTGTTTGGAGTATTACTTACATAAAAAACGTTAAGTGGTCAATATTTATTAAAGCAATTCGATGACTGTTCAATGCTTGAATTTCACGGTTAAACGTAATAAAATTCTTCAACAAGTATAGACTTAATGTCGAAACAATCTCTAAAAACTTAATCCAGGTAATTACGTTCAATTGACTCGTTCTCTGCATGCCACCTGAAATTGAAAAATAAGTTGAACCACTTGTAGTGCTGTAAAATGTGAGTAAGTGTACGTACTTATTTTTAAACAGATTAGCCATACAAATATCCTGAATGACTAAAACCACCAGTACACCAATCAATACAGATGAGGAATGAGCATTAAGAAGTCATAAGTAATATTAAAATTATTTCACAATTTATAAACACATCATATTGTGGCTCCGCCGTGATGCTAATTTTCATCGATATTTTTATGTTCCTCAATTCATATCTGGTATAATTTGTTATGGTATTCAACCGAAATTTCATGTTAGTACTGTACACACTGATTATGAGTTTTTGTCAATGAATTTTTATTTTAAATATTATAAATCACACTGACAATTACCCATAGCCAGAATGCAATAAAACAATATCCCGTTGGTTTTCAAATGTTAGTCGTCCATGGTGTTGATTACTCTGGTTTAAGATTTGCGTGCTAATCTTTGCAGAGCGCTGATAATTAGAAAAGTTTATCCTTACTTTTAATATTATCGAACGATTTTAGCATTAATAATAGGAGTTATTTTGCTACAGAATTTTCTTAAAATCAAAATTATTGTTCTAATAGATAATATATAGCACATAATTATACAACATAAACATATAAATAAAACCACTAAATCTGTTTAGAATGTAGTATCTATAACATAATATTTAGCTAAGATTATACTTGACGTGTACTGTTAGGTCTTTACGCAATCTAAGATGAAGAAAATTAATGTGATCCTATATTATTGCACAAAGTTGATCATATAGATCTCAATTAAATAAAGACAGTTTAATATGTTACATATATTACTACTAAAAGTAAAGTAAACTAGAAAAGTAAATTTAAATGAAATTAGAGTGAATCCATACAAATTTAGACGCAACGTACATTGATGAGCTATTATTGATGTTTTTAATCTTATTTGATAAATCTATTAAATAGTATTACATGTAGCCATGATCTTCTTCAAATAAAAAGCATTAATCAATTTGATATGTGAATACATGGCGAAGAATTAACAAAGAAATTTTACCCTAAATGACTAATGGTCATTTAAATCTATTTTAATTCAAAAAACATTTTACATTAAATATTGTTAATCTATAAAATCCTTTATTTTTACAGATAAACTGTAAAATTAAAAAGTGTATACAATAAATAAGAAATTATTATGAAATATTTTTATTGATATTAACAATGTTGTATTCTTGCTGGATTAGTTCAAAATGCTTCAATGATGTTTCTTAATACAAAATGCATTTTTATCTTGTACTTATTCCGCTAGAATATTACTTTCAACCTTATAAATTTTATTGTGAATAAAAATATTCTAACGAAATAATTACACATAACTTTGCAGTATTTTCTTAAGATCTATTCTGATTAAAGCTGAAATTAGTTGTTTATGTTGATGTTTCTACTTTATTATATCAAATATTTTTCTTTGATGTGTATATTTATAAAATCAACACTGTCCAAGAAAAATATTAGAAATAAAGAGTATGAATTTGCTGCATAGATTTACAAAATTAAATTATAACAAGCAAATACATTATTAACTAACCTAATCTAGCTTTTCTATCTAATTCTCTATATTAAATAATATAAAAGTATATTGTCCTATATATTTTAACAAATAATTTTTCAAAGAAAAGCTTTATGTTACAAATTGCTTGTAAAAAATAACACAAACCAAAATATATAAATGGTTTTGTCTTATTTGAAAATGTATACAAATATTATGTAGACATTATCTTCTCTAAATCAAAATGTTGTTCAATTTATTATGAGAATTCATAACAAATAATTAACAGAGAAACTAAAAATTAATCAAGAGTCAGACATTTTAATTTAAAATTAATACTTACAAAGGATGGATAATACCTTAGTAATTAACAAACGTTTCTTATGCAATTGAAATTGATGATTGATGTTATAATAATATTGATAGGGATTGATCTTAATCTGATTATATCATATACATATCTTACGTTAGATTTTCATAAAATTAATATAACCCAAAGACAACATAGCCTTATTAATTTACATTAATATGTATATCATTATATTATGATAATTAACTTTGTATTGCAGTTATCATCTAATTAACAAATCAAATACTAGTGATTAAAATCTGAATCATTGGTTATTTGTTAAACATAGCATATTAATTATTTAATTAATCCATCTAACCTAGTTCAAATGATAAGGTCAATTGTTGGATTATCTTCAGGTGTTTCCAAAGGTGCTTTGTAAACAATTGTTGACATCTCATCAGCTTAAGATGTATTATAGTGTTTATGTGAAAGACATAATTTGTACTTGATTTTTGGAGAGTAAAACACTTGGTTTATATACAACTTAAAATTATATATATTTTTTTAGATTTAAAACAAATTGATGCATTAAAATAATAAATATTTACTAACTTTAATAATATTCTTAATTCAACATTTTTTTTTTTTTTTTCACTTTCCATTTGTTAAGTAAACTGCCCACTGCTGTTAACTTATTACACTCAATTGACAATCTGAAAATAAATAGTTGAACATTTTTGTAATTTAATATATTGTAGTTTTCCTTTTACATTTAAATTTTCAACATTAACAGTAGGGTCTCGATATTCAGAACACAGACTAATTTTATTACCACAAAAACTTTACGGGCTAGGTAATATAATATTACTCATTTATTCAATTGTGGTGGAATTATTTAACAATTAAAATGAATAAGAAGGTGTACATGCTGTAGGAGGAAAACTGTGTAGGTATTTTTTTAATGCAAATTTAAAGAATTTTCTTGTAATTTATATTAATGCTTAAGTATTTAACGTATACTTTTAGGAAATAATTGTGAAAAACAAATTACTAAAATGAGAAAGATAATGAATGATGAATTGGAAGAATGTTTTAATAAATAATTTCACATTAAAAAAAGCAAAACGATAATAAACTATATAAAGTGGAATCAATTAAATTATGATTGATATTAAAGGTAAAAATGTGAAAATGTAATTAGATATAGGTGCATTAAATATTATAGAAGAAAGTAATTTCAAAATTCCATAAATCCAATTTGACTACGTGTTTTCACACTATCCAATGTCTGAGTATTGTTTTAATAAATTGAAGCCATTGTCTTATTTGTACACATACTACATAAGAGATATTCACATAGATCAGCGGACTGAAACGAATTAATTATACTTGTATTAGTAAATTGATTATGACACAATATAGTATAATAAATACATAAATATTTACTTCAAACATTAATCCAGAACAGCCTGTCCAATAACGATGCATCAATGAGATTTGAAAATGCTTCATACAAATTCTTTTAGTGTAGTTAAAATGCATGATTTATGTGAGTTTAGTTTATTTAATGTTGTAAGATTGTTGGCTCTATGTTACATATTTAATATAATCTATTTACCAATATGGATCTATAACTATTTCGTTAATTAGTTAAAAAGTTAAAATATTGTTTGTCTATAATTACACAATAAAAATAATTAATATGGAATAAATATTACTTAAACATTGAGTACACTTCATATATTGAATTCAAAATTGTTGCAATAGTTATTAACAGTAATTTTTCTTCATTTTAAAAAATATTATGTATATTCCATGAGTTTATAGCTGCCATTTAAATACCTACTAAGACTCCACAACAAATAATATTAATTATGATAAGTAGTATATAGTTTTTTAACCCAAATACAAACTTGCACTTATAATCTATTTATTGGTGTTCATTATTTGTTTAACGTCAACCTATATAAAATGATTGAACATCTGTCATATCCAGAAAATCAAAAATCCATATTTTCCTGTTCAAGTTTCTTCCTATGATACCTTAATTATTACAATATTGAAATGGTAATAAACTATTTGGAACAAACTGATAGATTAAAAATAAAATTTTTTATACTATATAGAAATAGTCTTCATAAATTAAACTATTAAAATAATAATAAATTATAATTGCAGTATATATTGTATTTCAAGTAAAGTAACTTTTAAAGGTTTAAATGTTAATATTAGCAAATTTGTCGCTGTTGACATTAGACATAAGCATTTATAATAATAATTGAAATTAGGTTGATAACAGATATAAACTATAATAAATTTACAGTTACTTTACTTCCGAGCGGGACACGAAAAACAAAACTCCAACTGTCTTCAAAATGTTTACGAAAAATTCCATTTTTGTTTTATTCGACACGAGTTTGACTATTGTTTTTGTTTTGTCCGTTTGGTGGAAAACCGGTTTAACATCAAAAGGTTTCGATGTGTTTTGAAACTCAAGTCTGTTTAGTGGAAACGGTCGTGTTGTGTTGTGTTGTGTCTGAAATCTGAACACGAATTCTGTACCTAAATACTAGCTAAGTTAAGTAAACAAAAGTATAAAGTATAATTATATAATATTATAATAGTAATATAATTAATTTAAGTATTAAATACTTTTTTCAAAAAATGTTACAAAATAATTTTAGTTAACAACTGTAATCGTTGTTTATTATCATTATGTATTTAATTAATTACTAAATATTGATTATTATTATTATTATTATTATTACTATTTATATATATTAAGTAATATGATATTATATTATTAAGTAATATGATTTACAGTTTTTGGACTATTCAATGTTGGTTTTTGTCTATTATATATTAATTATATATTATATCATAAAATATATGCTTGATAATTAAATAGTAATAATAATAAATAAAAATTCGATACAACCAGTGGAAAAGGATCGAGAACGAAAACTAAACTCGAACAAAATGTAGCCCGTTTGATGGAAACAAGAGTTTTGGTTTTGTTTTTGTTAATCTGGTTGTAGAAAACACAACGAAACACAACTGTCCGTTCAGTGGAAACCCGGCTTTACGTAATCCCGATCGTTTTGCTTGCTTTTTATCGTACTGATTCTAGATTCGGAATGCAAGGTAAGACTCAACTCCATTCTTGTATTTTTAACATGAGATGTTATAAAGAATTAAATAATCATATATTAAATATAGTGAAAAATATTTAATAATTTCAAGAATTATTCTCACCAATACAAACAACATTGATTGTGTTCCTCCATATATGATACAATAATATCTTCCATTGTTCAAAGACGTAATTCTTCATTTAAAATAGACGGTCGATCTACACTTGTTCACAAAAGTAAATGGAATAGACTTATTAAATATCATTGCGTATATTCAAATACTTTGTAGAACACGTGCGTAAACAATGTCAATGATCTTTCTATATAAGTAAGCTACAGTAAATTACATTGCGGTAGAGCTTAAACAAAAAATCCGATACATATAGGTGTGTACGCGATGATAAAACAGAAGACAGTTACATATTTTCCAGAATTAATATTAAGCGATTTTTTTTTCATAACTGAGAATATACGTTAGGACTGTTATTAATAGTTTAAAAGTCATAGAAGTGTCCAAGTAGTTGTATATAAGTATACTTAACCGATTAAACAACGTTAATTTAAATAATAATACTGGTCTGTTGAATGTATTACTGTATTACACAGATATTGAATATAAGCTCATATTAATCATTACAACATAAAATTTGTTATTGTTTTTTTTCCCCCTTTAGTTAAGACTATTAAATTGATTTATTAATACGTGTGTTTCATTCAAATGAACTGAATATAGTGCCACACGAGATATAATAACAAGATTTATAATGGCAACAATAAAAAATCGTTTTTAAACATATAATTCTGTGATAGATACTACCCATACAAAAATTAGTGAGACTTAAAAACCGTTCGATAAATTATATTGTCCAATTAATGCTGTATTGACTAATAAAAATACAAATATTATATAGTTCTATCTTTATTTAACATTTAATATTACTTATTATTTACATCTAATAAGGTGTACATAGATATCATGTAAAAATAAAAATTGTTGAAGCAAACTATCATTATTATTCTAAATATATCCTAATCAGTCATAATTTAAACTATGAAAATTGACTGATCTGATATACTTAAAATAAGAATGCAGTTCTTGGCTTATTTTATAAAACACGTTCATAATAATAATAATTTTAATTATTATATTATATTATTATTATTATTATTATTATTATTATTATTATTATATTATTATTATATTATTTGTTGTCTCTTTCAATTATGTATAGACAAATATAAATTAAAACATTTAAATTGCAAGAAAAATAATTTTTTTTAAGTCATAAGTAATCACAACAAGCCTTTTCCTTAAACTCGTTCGGATTAACGTGACCCTACTGTACCTTTACTGTACCTTACAATAATATTAATTATGCTTATTCTTTAATAAATCTTATAAACCTATAGAATTTAAACAAAATAAAAATATTAGGTATATAGTTTTATTTTTATTTTTCATTTAATATTACCTATTATTTACATCAAACTAATAACACATAAAAATAAAAGTCATCCAATAAAATTAAACTAAGACAATAAACTGATCTAATATATAATAATCTATTCTTATCTATAATAAGAATATAGTTATTGGTTTATTTTATAAAACACTAAAGATATATTACTTACTATTTATACATATATATATTCCTTAGTGTTATACATTTTTTCTACTTAATTAGGTATTAATATACATTTAAAAGTCATATTATCTCTTATATTTTAATATTTAATGATAACAAATATTTATTTGTTTTGTTGATTGTATTTTGTAACTAAATAGAGGTGATGTGGGAAATCATCAATTTGACAATCATCCGTAAATAATTTTTAATATTGAAAAATAAAACAAAAATAAAATTAATTGTACTAGAAAAGAATGATTATATTAATGTATAACATCTTTAGAAACTTAATAGTTACGAGGAATAAATTAGTTGCACTCAACGTGTGTTATAATTTCTAATATATCGTGATAAATGATAAGAAATAAATAACTACCTAATAATCGCACTGTTTATCCGAAAGATGCTAGCGTTGAAGTCTCCTATGTGTCTAATATAATTTTGCAAACGGTTAGGAGTGAATTTCAGAAAATTTGGGAATTCTAAATAATCAGACTATTTAAAATAAAATAAAATTAGGACGAAACAAAAATAATATATGTATATTATATATACTGTAGTCAATAAAATTAAAACATTTTTACTTTAAAGCTTTAAAATGTAATGCATACTTCATAAAGCATCATATTTTTGATACTAAAGTGCAATTTTATGTAAAACTCCTTGATAAAAATAAAAAAAATAATAATACTATTAAAAATCTTATTTAAATTATCTAAACAATATTACATTAAAATAAATATTAAGTGCTAAGTTATTTTTGTTCTAATAAAAAATGATAACATAATTTGAGTCCTAATATAGTAGAATTACATGGTATATATATTTTATTAAGTGTAATTAAACCTCATTAAGACGCTACCACTCCATACGCAATCCCACATCACACTCTCTTTTTTGGCACTTTAACATTTTAACATTGATATAATCTAGCTTAATAAATTAATAAATATCGGTTTTGGAAAGTAATTTCTAATTTAATTATTATTTTATAATGGGACAATTTAATAATAAGTATTTAAATGAAGTAATTTAAAAAACTATTGCACAGATGCAATGAACGCTGGAGTCTAATCGGTCACCAAAAAGTTCACCGTCGTTGCATTGCCTACTCACAATCGCTCTCCCTTCTCCTTAACCATCGATCCACCCACAGTATTTTAAAAATAGATAAACTACAAAACTATTTTGATCGTCGAGAAATGTAAAGTTTAATAAAAAGATTAAAAACAAAAACATTTTTAATTTTACTGGTAGTTTTTCAAAGTAATTAAAATAATTATGAGTTGGAATTAAATTAAAAAAAAAAAAAAAAATGTATTATAAGTAAATTTAAATCGAATAAAATAAAAAAATAGTAATTGCAATTTATGAAATATAAAATATGTACTTACGTTTGTTAAAACAGGTACTCGGGCGTCCTTTCAGGTTGTACGCGCGATCTCTTAACACCAAAGTGACTGAACATTTTGTACGAGGACGAGTATTGATCAGTCGTGGAGTTGATCATGAATGGATGGCGAAATACGTGGAATACTGGAACATTACAAAAAACATTTAAAAATAAATTTTGAATTGTAAAAAATAATATTAAAAAACATTGGGTGGAAAAAAATAAAAAACAAACTATCGTTTGGTCGATAAGAAAATGTAAATTGGTCAAAATATCGAATTTATTGAAGATAAAAAAATAAATAAAATCTAACTTTAAATTTATTTCGAATTCACGAAGAAAAAATTACAAGTCTGAATTGGATTCATAAAAAAAAAAGTCCCGAAGAGCGTATAGCGGACAACGGACGCGTATAATGAGCGAGCCCTGTCCACTGTGCCTACTTATAGGCAGGCTCGTCCTCATTACCGATGAACGCGTCTTAGCGGCGTGTGGTCGGAGTGGGGAGAGAAGATGATCGTCCAATAGCGTTTCAGTGAACAATTATTTTTCCCTTGCAATCGCTGTACATATATTGACGCCACGATAAATTATCGATGTCGTCATTTTTTCGTCTGAACAATCTCTTGTGTTGCTCGTGTGTTTCGATAAAAATGTTTGACCTGGCCGCACCCCCGTAATGCTTTTATTGGACCCAAAAACATTACTTATGCAAAGATTAAGATCCCCTGCGTTCTTGTCTTGAATGTGAACACGTGCATGGTCGGGTACCTATCTATTCACATTTATCACACTCGCATTTTACGCTAACAATAATAACTCGACAGAAGGTCATAAACTAAGGGTCGGCTACGGAATATTATAATAATACATGAATCGTTAAAGCTGTCCGCCCCGTACTGCGGGTTGTATTTCTAAATTATAATTATTCCCACATTTAGTCATTTGTTAATAAGTATTTACAAGCACTGAAACATATTTTGTCAGTCGGTGTTTTAAAATCGCGTTCATATGACATTTCATTTGTTATCGAAAATTCGGTTTACTAGAAAGCGTTTAAGATAATTTTACATAAGATAATATATTCACATGTAAATAAATATATAATAGTGAATAGAATCGATGCTGTATGATGCATAATCCGTCCTAATACGAAACAACGTTGGGATAAAATAGAGTTAGATGGAGCTGCGTCGTCTTGGCACCCGTAATTTATCAAATCCCCTTAAACAATTTCATTTTTTAGTACCCGATTTATATCCATTTGTACCCTATTTAAAAAAATCTGTACCCCTTTACTTTCGTCGTAAAACTTTATATTAAGTCCGGGTGCTGTAGCGACATCGTCCCGGCATCCGGAATGTTCAAAAGTCAACCGATTTAATTCAGACCAATTTCATTTTTTAGTACCCGAGTTGTATCCATTTGTACCCTACTTAAAAAAATTTTTACCCCTCTACATTCGTCGTACAACCTAATATTAAATGTTACTTAAACTCTAGACGTCGCTTTAAGCTTCCAGCTTTAATAAAATCTTCAAGATCGTGAGTTTTTTGGGCTTAAGCTTAATAATTTGTACAACTTATTGGTGAAAACTATCTATTCACATAATTTATTTTTGATCAGTTTATAAAAATTTCATATTCAGCAATTATCTATATTCGTATAAAATATACTAGCTTATGGCTCAGTTGGT
The DNA here is from genome assembly GCA_034509805.1 of Sipha maydis. Lineage (NCBI taxonomy): Eukaryota > Metazoa > Arthropoda > Insecta > Hemiptera > Aphididae > Sipha > Sipha maydis. Next base: position 19,294 of record JASXSY010001784.1, on the reverse strand, counting down.
GTACGTATCAGTTAATATTTATGTAATTTATTATAACTATGTATCTGTAATTGATTTGGCTGAATAAAATAGATAATTTGATTAGATTGGATTAGTAAAATGTATTTATGGTATTAATCATCAATGAAAAATAAAATAGTGAGCAAGTGGATACTGGTGTGCACTAAAATAGGTGTCAAACAATTCATTATAATATATACGGTGATTGATAAATTTTAATTCAATGATATATCATTGTATACGAAAAACGATTCTGAGCAGAGATGGCCAGAATATTTCATACTTATACGTATATTAATTAACTTTAACGGCGTTAAAAAAAACTTTTGAACATTCTGGGTGCCGGGACGACGTCACTACAGCAGCCGGACTTCATATTATGTCTTACGACGAAAGTAAAGGGGTACAATTATTTTTAAATAGGGTACAAATGGATACAAATCGGGTACTAAAAAATGAAATTGTTTAGGGGGTGATTTGATGAATTACGGGTGCCAGGACGACTCACCTGTTCGATGGACGCGCCGTGTACTTGCCAGCTTTTGTAGTCGTAATATTATAGTAATATTACGTATAATTTTTACTGGTAGTTATTGATAATGTGTCACCAGACAGAAATCAAAAACAAAAAAATGTTAACGTCTCTAAGATTATTAACTGCAGTATATTTTAATTACTTTTGATCGTAACTCTCGTGATAAATATAGTAGAACAGTAGAAAAACGTATAGAAAAAATAGTATACAGTATCAATTTACGAACTATATAGTAACAGAAATTTGTGATTTTATTTATTCGACAAAATTAATACGGTTTATAATTTTTTATTATTTTTCGATAAAAAATATATATAGTAATCGTAAATACAAAACCGGGCTAAGTGCACATGTATATATTTTTATGTACACAAAACATAAATATATGGAAAACAACTCCTTTCTTATCTTTGTCAGGTCTCATAGTTTGACAAACGTTATTGTTCAAACATGAGACAAAAATAATGTTAGTTTTGAAATCTATTTATGTGTATGCCGATTCCTGTACGGATAAACGGATAACGTCTCTATTTAAAGTGAAGGTCAAACAAAGGGTAGATTTTTTTTCTAAACTTATTTTGTAATGTGTTATATTGATATTATACGACTCCTATGACTCTAAGTATCATTAATCACAAACGTTGTTTTTTCTAGTGACTATTTGAACCGCCTCTAACTGTGGGACCATAAAAAAAGAATAAGAAGTCGAATATATAATTGTATGGTACTACTAGTTATTATAGTTCAAATCAAAAACAATTAAAAAACAATTAAAAAAAAATTAATTTTAGCATTATTATACATTTTTAGAATTTCGAATTTTTTATTTCGCTTTCAGAGTGTTTTTTCTTATAAATTAAAATTAAACCCATTTTTTCAAATATTATTCCCCGTTGAATATAAATATTTTATGTCTGGTATTGATTATAATGAATATTCTGAAAAGAATAAGGCTCTTGTAGTTCCGCATACGTTTTTGTGTCATTCCGATACATATACAGTATATACATATGCATCTTACCTGTTAAAACACATCATATTTTGTGTCTCCGATTGTCTTTGTAAACGAACCCAAACCTCGTTCAGAGCGAAGTTTTATTGGATCTCTTAGTGTAAACGGATTAAACTAAATAATTAACGACAGCTTATTTTCGGCAGAGCTTCAATAAATGCGTGATATTAGAATAAATAATTATTATTCACTATCTTGACACTACTTTCAATCAGACGACCACACTTTATCGTTTTTATTCGTTTTAACTTAACTGACGCGTATACAAGAGGGTAGATTTAGAGATTCAACCCCCCCCCCCCTTTTAAATGTAAGAAAATTATGAAATATGTTTTTATAGAGTAAAAGTAATTTATAGATTATATAGGTGTAAAATAAAACCTAAATCTCTCCAAAAATATATTTTTGTGTAAGCATGCCCGGACGATTTATTATTTCATTGAAATTATTAGATCGTCAAAAATCGATGAAAAAAATCAAAAAATACTAAAATATGTATTTATTTACCAAATATGTAAAAATATGTAAAATAACAGTAGCATCATTTTAATAGGAATGATTTAAATCATGAACATTTCTTATCGAATCTTAAATATCTTGTTTTAACAAAAATATGCATTTACACATAAATCCGTTCACTAGTTATGAATAACTTAATTTTACGTAAATATGGAAATACTAAACCAATCGACTTCGATTGATAAATCATGCACAGCAAACACGGTGTACATGTTGTTCTCAGAATTTAGAAATATGTCACAGTGTCTGTGGGAAGTTTTGAAACTATTCGAAAACTCTGTTTAAATCAAAATACGTATAACATAAATTAGTTCGTAGCAACCTGATTTTTATGTAACCTACCGTTGCCGTCACAATACATATTATTGTTATCGTTTGCGGTAAACAAATAAATAACGACAGTACCATATTATCAATTTAACCAGTTGTTCTACCAGTCGTCTTCGATTCGCAACACATTCGTTCACTTGTGTAACGAACTATAAAAAGATGGCAAGAAGAGTTATGACGAAACAGGATGATGTTCGCCGAGACGATGGGAACGGCCGGTACGATCTACGGCCCTTGACCAAACGAGCGGCGACGAAACGGCGACAGCAGCAACGGAGACGAATGGCGCGCAGCTTCAGGGCGTTGGTACGGTTGCAGCAGCGGTCGGGAGTCGAGATGAACGTCAATTCGCCGAGCACGTCATTGAACGGCGTGGCAGTACTGGTGCAATCAATTGACAACGGTAAGGGAATCATCGTACAAAATTTCGCAGATCTTGACAATGGCGTCCTTGAACCGAGTTTCATGGTTTTTGACGATGGAGTCCTGAACCGTGGTCGGAGGCGGTCGAGGCAAGCTAAGATTGCGAGCTCCGTCAGCAGGAACGTTCGCCAATCGGTCCGTGCTCCAAAGAATTGAATTGCATACGACAACCTCTAAAACGCGTTTCTCAACGCGTTTTACTATAATTTCTATATTTATCGTATTGGTTGAGTCTTCAAATAAAAATAACTTACTACATAACATTTGTGTCGTCATTTCGCGTGGTTCAACACCCCACCCCCATAATATTGAAAAAAATGTTATATAAAATAACCTGACCTATATATTTGATAGTTATTTCAAAGTTGTAAGTAATATATATATTATCGACGCACAACTAATGTCAATAGTATAAAACGGTTGAGAATCAGACGATGTTTTTGGATTTAATTTCGATTTAATTGTCACATTATCTACTATTTAAATGTGAACAAATATTTATAAAAAAAAATGTTATCGTCAGGCACACGCACCAACGGCCCACAGTTTCTACATATTCGATACAGTATATTTTCAGTATACAGTAAAACCTCTCTTTAACAGACCCTTTATTAAACGGAATTATTTTTATAACGGAAAATGTCAATAGTCCCGATGCAAAAAATGTATAAAATTGACCTTTCTATAGAGGCATCTATAGAGGCATCATTCCAGATGCATCTGGAACCTAAGTTTATTGTACAGCAATTTGTACATTTGTATCTGAGTAATTGTAATCGACTTGTACGTGTATGAGACCAACGCAAAATGCATGTTAAAAGAATTTTTTTTTATCTATATAAATTGCGAGAATCAGATAAATGAAGAATAATTAAATATTCAATGAAGGACGTCTCCGTGCAGCGACGTTGATGCACTTCCGTTGCAGCGGTGACCGGCATGTTCACGTATTGTGAAAACAGGTTTCCCACAAAATGCATATGTATACGAAACACAAAGTAATATAGTTCTCCCGAAAATTACTCGAAATTAAATTGAAAAATTGATTTACTTTCTGTAATCGCGTAACCTCATTCATTGTTATTCTTACATTTATTTGTTTATATTTTTCACGTATGTAATACTTGCGAATATATTTTATTCAAACCTCTGCCCCTTCCCCCCTCTCCGACTTCCCACTCATTAGATTGCTCTCAGTTAACATGATTACCTTTGAAATATGGTCCGGCGCCGGTTTCAATCATTAGTAGTTGTTTCAAAGCATATTAAAAAAAAATAAATAAATAAAAATTTTATACTAATGAACGATCATTAACTACTCATGCTTAACGTGTCTCGAGGTTATTTCCAACAATCGCCCAAAAATATTTATTGTCATTAGCTTGTAGTTTTTACGATTAAGTTTCTCAACATAACTAATGATATACTAACGGCGGTCATCGATTTATTGAAATGTTTTTTAATAAAAAGTTGAAAACAATGTCGCATAGGCACTTAAATATTTTCAAATTAAGTATTTTCACTTTCTCCAACTTATGTTTTACCGTTCGTCCAAGACTTTTTATGTTCAAGGTTTGTCTAGAAAACCAACTTTTAGTTCTGGACTATAACTTTGCGTAAATTAAAAAAATAAAACTATTCTTATTAAAACGTTGAGTGCCACAGTATTTATAACGCGCATACTGTATGTTTCCGCGCCAAAATTGAGTCGGGACGCCGTAGGTCGACTCTACATATCGACACTGGTTCCGCGCGCCGTGTACCATGAAATTGTTATTTAAATATTATTAAAATCATTGTTTTCTGTACGAATATATGCTATTTTATTAAGGTTATTTTTGTTTAAGAGTAACCAACAACTTATTGCCGCACTAATTTCATTTAAATATATTTTTCTGTAAATATATGAATAAAGAGTGTACTATGTCTACGAACATAAATATAGACTTATTGCTATTATACCTATATCCGAGCAAGATACACTCTGTATATGATTAAAATAAACTAATACTATTTCGTCAGAATATTATAGTACCAAAGAAAATATTATCGGAAATAGCACAGCCGCGTCATCGACGTCGCCGTCGTCGTCATTCGGAGACAAATAATGAAAACTCGCTAGAAATAGAACACGAAATCCAAATATATCATTGAAATCACGAGATCCTACTGAATAACCATAACCAATAACCATGTATAAATATTGAAATAGTGCGTCTATAACCAATCAAATAATACACCCATAAAGATATACATGACATTTGTCGACTACGTGTCTATTTGTCGACTACCCTGAGACCATGTAACAGTTGTCGACCATGGCGTTGAACGTGTTAAGTATACAGAATTATAATCCGAGAAGTTTGAATGAAAATGTATAAAAAAAAAATCGTGTAATGCAAAATTAAGATTCGCCGCAATTTTCGATATAAATAATTCATACCTAATTTTTAAGAATCTTAATAATAATTATTTAATCATAAATTTGGTTTATTTGATGAGTACTATTATTCTTTATTTACAGTTTGAAATTTAAATCAGATTATATTGATTTTATGTGTATTGTATAAATTACGTGAAAGGTGCTAATCGTAATTGGTTTTAATTCTTTTTTATTTTTGTTTATTTTTTTGGACTGAACAAACGTTAAACTGTTAATAATTTATAAGAATTCTTCCTTTTCAAACACAATAAACAGTATATTGACATCAAGTATACTGATATTAAAATCAACTTTTGAGTCATCAGTAAATAGACGATAAAGAAATAATTAAATAATAAAAAATGTTTATTGTTATCGATACGGCGTGTCTCATGTTGTATGTTATACTAAAATAAAACTCACGTTAAAAAGCGGATGATTTAAGAGTGATGTAAGGAAAAATAAAGCATCGATAAAACAAGCCAAAATATCACTGGTGAATGTATCTCGAAAAATAACATGATTTAATAAAATTAGTATTAACCATTACAATTAACCATACTAACCATTTTAATTGATCTGCTGTAATTCAGTGAAAATATAAAGTCACTTTTCTGTGTAAGTAAAACAAAAAATTTGTGTAAACTGAGGAAAACAAAAAATTACACGTCAGCGTATTAATTATCTTTCTCAGAACAAGAATAACGGTTTGTACTATTCATTAATTTGTGTTAACGAGATAGTACTATAACGCGTTGAAAATTAGAGTTGTACAAAAATGATTGCAGATTCACTAAACAAATAAATACAGGGCATTTTAAGTTTTTCGATTTCATTAAAACTAAAATAATAACATCAAATTGCTATTCCATTTATAAACTATAGACGCGTTGTCATATACGTCTGCTCGAAGCAATTAATGAAAAAATCAGTTATTTGATAATATAATTATTAAGTTATATATTTGATATATTTAATGGTACTATTAATATATTAATACTTACTATTCATAACGCTAATACATTTTCCTAATCGGTTTTTTGAATTTATGTTGTTTTGATAAAGTAAAGCTCCAATATTGATAAAATAAAAATAAAATATACTAAAAAATTACAAAGCACGTCTACTACAAAAATATTTCAATTATTTTATTTCAAATGGAATGCATAGTGCACGCTCTTCATCACGCTTGTTCTGAAACTGAATGCCAAAATATTATGTATTTTAATTAAACATTCAATTTCTAATTTTTTAAGTTTATATATATGTAAGATAAAAATATAGATAATATTATGGCGGGAGTTAATATCAATATAAATATAAAGTATATAATAACTAACGGACAGATGGAATTAACGAACCAAACATCGATTATTTCTTTTGTATTATTTCTGAGAGTTTTTTTTTTATGTTTAATCGGATCATTGGTTAATAAATTAGCTACATTAGCCGGAGTACAGAATATAAGTGATCGGTTAGTGTTATATATTTGTATACGATATATAAAAAAAAAAAATCGATAAAAGTCAAAATGTACATATTTTTTATTCTATAATGCATTTCTCCATTAAAATATCAGGTAAAATATCATGTTGATAGCACATAGCCGTATTAAACTCTCTAATGGATTAAAATTAACTGCAGTAAACTAATTCAATTGTAATCTGTAAATTGATTTTTCTTGTTTGAATTTTTGGTAAAAATGAATAATACACAACAATAAAAAATAAATTCAAAATTAGTTAATGTTTAATAATCGGAAATATATTTATATTTTTATATATTGAATAATTAAATATATTTATATTTCAAGTATAGAAAAATTATATACATATAATAACTATAAATCGTTATATTCAAGCAGCCATCAAACTTTCAAAACTTAATACAAGTGTTTTATAAAAAGTTTTGAAGTGTACGATATTTACTAATCCTCCAAATCTTTTAAAGTAAATCGCATGCCGGTAATAAAATAATAAATTATAATAATAATAATTTTATTCATATCATAAAATTTGTTTTCGATACTGTATGTTACAATGTTTGTTACATATTGTTATATATTCATTTAAAAATGTTCTCTCAATATTCTCGAGCGTTGGTATGAAAATAAAGTATTTAAAAAGCATAAGAATATTGTTTTTTAATAAAATGTTATCAAATACCAATTTATCCTGCTGTACTACCATACATCTCGAAGAGCATTCACTAAAAACACAGTCGGTGGATGCTGGCATAAATAATACAACTGAGGGGTAACAAATCACGTCTACAACAAATTTTTTGAATGTCTAAAAATGTCTTTGTGTTATGTTGTGTCATAAAAAAATACTCGTTACAAATTGTATGTGTATGTACATTATTATACTGTCCTCTGGATCACACCATTATACACACATTTATGTGTACATATGTATCTGTGTATAATTTAAAGTATTCAGTATTTTTAAATAAATATTTTCACGGTCTACAAAACACTTCTCTTGGGATGTGTATAGAATACAATTATTGGGCGTAAACATACTAAATTCAATTTATTTCAAAATATTATAAAATAATATAAACCAATTTTTCTGATAGTTAATATTACACCGTAACATCCGTACTGCGCGTAAACTAGTCTTACACGTGGCAGCGTAAAATATCATTAAGAATGAGATACTTCTACAGTGTAACGTTTGAAATTAAAACTTAAAAGTAAGACGACTGCGAAATTTTCGCCAAGCGGTAATAATAAAATATATCTATGACGCAGATCGATTTATAATTCATTAAGCAAATTTGTCCACACGTCTTGTTCAGAGATGTTGATGCATCTCCATCGCTGTGGTGACGGTAGTATCGCGTATTAAGATAACCTGGTTTCGCTCGTAATAACAACGCATAACATACACTACCCCCATACTTGTGTTTATATTATTACATCTATATCGAAATTACAAACGCTTACCGCTCGATTCACACGTGAGCGCCACGCTCAGGATAATAAATGCACATGTCGACTCATGCTGACATTCGTTAGCCGCTAAAAAAAAAAAAAAAATACACATTTTATTCGAAAGCTTAAAAGCTAAAAAAAACCCTGATAAAAAGGCGTTAAGCTGCGTGCACGGAGTAAAACGTAAAAAAATCCCCTATGCTATGCAATACATTGCAAAATATAATTCAATTCTACAAATCGATGACCGACTGGTCATCGCTGAAACTCGCCTTCATGGTTAGCGTAGGCCTCCGAGTTCGGTTCAGGGAAAATCGAATGCCATCCACAGCCACAGTACCCGGTGCGGTAATCCCTGTCGACCGAATCACCTGCATTGCCGGGCCATTTGTCCTTAACCACCGACAAGTACACCTTGTCTCCGAGCAGCCGCTGCAACTCCGCTCATACCCTTAGTTCGCTCGCCGACTGCCTGCGTTGTTTTTGTCGTCGTCTCGCCGCCTCCTTCCTGCTCAATGGACGCAGGTCATACCGGCCGTTTTCATCGCCCCTACGGACGTCGGACGACCTCGTATGGGTCGATTGGCGAGCAACACCGATATTAACTAGTTCTATGTATCGTGTCTTCATCGGTCTAGTCCTTTCTACTGTTTACAACGAGAAAGATAATGTATTGTTTATACACAGTAAATGCGTAATAATTGGCCGGACCGAGGCAATACGCAAGCGGGAACCACCCGGTCGTCGATTCAACAAAAAATAAAATAAAAAAAATGCGTAATAATGCTTTTAACCAGGGCTCGAGTCTTATAGCATTTATTTATTTTTATTGTTCGACATAAAATGTAGCAGAGAATTATGGAAATGTATGTCCCATTATAACACGTTCTTATGAAATTTGAAAGTATTTTTTTGGTTTTTTCGATGATTTTTAAAAAAAAATACTTATTTCCTGTTTTTCTGATTATTTTTGCTTATTTTGCATATTTCTGCTTAATTATAAACGATGACGTAGGCCACTGACCTCCCCCAGATTTTTAACTGATAATAAATATCTTTACATTTAATATTTCACAAAATGCCTTGAAAATTCATAAAAGGCAAAATATCACAAATGTCAAAGTTAAACTTTTTTTTTATTTTAAGATTTATTTATTTTTTTAATTTTTAATTAAAAAATTAAAATATGGACTAAATTTTTTTGTCTTAATACAGTACTGTTTAATACAGTATCAAAATATGTCTGCTACTTTATTGTGTTCATGTAAATAGAAAATTTAGAAATTTTTGCTTATTTTTCTTATTTTAGATTATTTTTTTTTTTAATTAAGATTTTTGTTTAAATTTAAGTTTTGTAAATGCTATTTGAGTGCTTTTAATGTTGTTTTTAAGTGGGTTTTAAAGCGCTTATTTTAATGATTTTAAGTGTTATAAGTCCCGAGCCCTGTTTATAATGAAACGCGGATGAAAATAGTAGTGTGATCTGCGGAACGAATATATTGTAATTCGTAATTGAATGGTATAAAAATTGTTAGAATGATTATAAAGCGTAATTGTACTGTTCTTTTAACAATATTTATGTTACATATCACAATGACAACGAAACATAAACAGATTAATTAATATTAATTAAAATTTTATTATATTAGTTATATTTATTAAGTAAACCTTAATTTATTAAAGTTCGAAATTCTCTCCTAACTCATAGGTAATAATAATATGAATCCATCATGAAGATCGAATTGTAATTTATTAAATAAATTTGTCCACGTGACGCGTCTTGTGATCAGAGATGTTGGCGCACTTCCGTCGCCGCGGTGACGAGCAGTTTCATGTATTACGAAAAACTGGTTTCACACATAGCGTCAGTCAAGCGCATAGCTCCGGTTTCTCTCTCCCTCCAGATATGTTTGAAAATTAAAGTTAAAAGTTAAATGCTCTCTGGGTCCACGACAAACTCCGCTGAACAAATTGACCACTATTCGTTTATGTCCAAATACTCATTGCTATGTAAATTTTACGTTTATTACGAAAAAATAATATAAAAAATATTTGATAAATATTTTATGATCAAGTACATTCGAACATACACAGCTAACGAAAAAAAAATATCGCGTTAGTAATTTATCTAATTTTTTTTTTATTTGTATCACCAATAGTATATTAGTAAATATAAAAAACATAATATTACTTAATATTTGTAATTAATATAATATAAATAATATAATTTAATAATTGTAATTGTATTTTTTTTTTTAATTAAATTTTTTTCCCACATATTTGGATACTTTTTAGCACATACTTTATAAATTATACTTCCATATATATGTATGTCTGTATTTTTATTACATATAAATCCATTCCCTATTAATAACTAACACGATAGTACGCAAACCTTATGGTGTCGGAAATGCAGCAGTCACATAGTCGAGCGAAACGCGAAACGAATCACCCTATTTTATATAATTTCAATTTTGATTCTTCTAAAACGAAGTTAATCGTAACTAAATATTTGTTTGAACGAACTCGTAATTTATAAGATCAGCCAAAACAGACTACCGAAAATATTATTGAATCGCACCGCAAACATTCTAAGAGTCGGCTTGATGAATCGTAAATAATAAGTTTGTGAGTGGACATATGTTGACAATAATTCATTTTTTGTTTAAAGTATAATAATAACACATAACATTTTCACCTTCTCCCCCTCTCGGTAAATTTTATCCATAAAATGAAATCTTCACCATGTTACAAGCCCACAACCGTCTATTGTTCATAAAGAAATTCATTACAATGTCAAATATATTCATAAAGAATCATATAGAACATTATTTTAAATATAATCTTTAAGTTTTAAATATTACATTGTTTTTTGGTGTAGTTCACGGAAATATCTTTCATGAGCGTCGAGCGTCAAAATTCGAACATGTTTGATTTATGACGCGTCGTGTCCCTGTTATTCAACGCTGACGCTCGCCGCTCGTAGTCCATATTCGCACAGTAATATAAATTATATGAAATTTTCATTTTTTCCCTAACGTCAAGCTCGACGCTTAATGCTCTTCAATGTACGCAAAATCTTACAAGTAATCATTACAAGTACTCACAACACACCATACAGTTTTTATCGATTATAGTAGATCGTGTAAGTATTTTCGTACCAGCATTGGTTGATAATTCAATCAATAAAACAATGTATTAATAACTGATTTAATTTAATTGTCATATTTTTTTCTTCAAATGTTACAGCTTACTCGATGAACTGTTTTAATATTTCAATTTAGCTTGACATATAATTTCGTTTCTTATATTATGTATATTACATTTAAATAATTATCGCGATCGTGCGCAACAGTAACAAAAGTACACTTGATTTGTGTCCAACGCAAAATTCATATTCATATCTATATAAATTTCAACTATCAAAAAATCTATAATACTGAACGTAGTATGTGCGACGTCTCGCATTTTGATGTTAAAGCACTTTCGTCGAATATTATTTTATATGTGTAAATCGTCGTTATTTTGCATTATTATAATAATGAAATTAATAAAATATAATATATTTAATTTATAAAATAATTTATTCATATATTTATTTATAAATTTAATTTATATTTAATTTTATATATATAATTTAATATATTTTATTATATTTTATTAATTTTATTGTACAAAAATGTTGTAGGTAATGTTTTTGTAACTTTACAAAAGAATGGTTTTAAAATTTTTTTTACCATTAGAATCCATATTAAATTAAAAAAATTGACCTTTTTGGCATAAATATATACAAAAAACGAGTGCATTAGTATGTGACTTAGATTTTGTTTTTAATTGATTATGAAATTGTGTACATAGATTTTAAGTATAATGCATTTGGGTAGACCATTCCCTTAAGAATTATGAATTATATTTATTTATTTGTATTTCTATTGACTAACAGAAAGTAATGTATACTTATTATTAATCATTTTGACTCGTTAAAAAGTATTTTGGGCTTTGGAAATTTAATATTCATCATTTATTGTATTAACATACATGATGCTGTCAGAAACGCATTTAACTGTATTAAAAGTATAGGAACTAAACATCTGCCTCACCAATTATTAAATTTAAGTAATATAGAACCATAATCCATTAGAATTGTGAGTTGATTTTTTTTTCACTTTTAGTTACTTAAATTTTATTTACTTTTTTACTTTGGAAAAATTTTAATGGATATGTACCAAATTTAAATGAAAACGTACATGGATAATATTAATGAAACACCATTGTTTGGACAATTAAGTTAACATATAATTTTTATACTGTTAGACCGATCTCCATTTTTGAATTTTGCATACATATAAATATTTAAAACCAACTCACAAAATCTGTTTAAATCTTATTATTTTCATACAAAAATATAGTGTCATATACTAATCCAGCATCTACGTAGTTAAATTATTTTACTTATTAACTTGATTTGAACCCTTAATCCCCCTTACTTTCGTGCCTGTGTATGATTATATAAAGGCTAAAACAAAATGGTAGGCCTAGGTGGTACATTAGATGTAATGTCGTAAGTGATTTTTATTAGAAAATTCAAACAAAGGCGTTGAACATGTTCTCGTACGAAGCTCAATTATCCGGATCACGGACCGGTTGGCGATCATTAAGGCTGACGGAGTTTGCCATCTCCGCTTGCCTCGCTGTCTCCGAACCCGGTTCAGGGATATCATCGATAGGGACTTCGAAAGCCGGTTCAGGAACGTTATCGCCAAGGGCAGCAGAATCCTGATCGGGGACTCCTGTACTGCAGGCCACCGACTGTACCTGCATTTCCACGTCGTCCAGCGACGTGCTCGGTAAGTTGCGACCCGGTAGACCCGCCACCGTGGCCTCGACGTAAACAAACGAAACGGTCACCTCATCCGCCGGATGCAGTTGCAACTGTGCCCGCGCCCTAAGGCTGCGCGCCATTCGTTTCCGTTGCTGTTGACGCCGTTTTGTCGCTGCCTGTTTGGTCAGGGGGCGAAGATCATACCGACCATTTCCATCGTCTCGGCGAACGTCATCCGGTTTCGCTCTAACTATTTTTGTCATATTTCTGTAGTTCGTCTACGAAGTTCAGTAATTATACAAGTGAGCAAATGTAAAGCGCATAGAAAGCGACCGATAGAATAACTGATTTAGTCGATTATGTGGTATTAAAGTTATGTATTTGTGTACCGCGAACGATAGCAACATTATATACTGCGATGACAACGGATAGGTATATCGTTAGAGTTGCCATGCACTAAGTCATAATATACGTATTTCGATGTGTATAAAGGTGTTGCATTAGCTTCAAAACTTCCCACAGACACTTTCTTGATATATTTTCAAACTCTGAGAAAAAAATTCATACCGTGTTTACGGTGTACAATACGATTTATCAGTCGTAAATTGTATGTGTCTCCCAATAGAGTATTCTTAATTCAAATTTTATAATGCAACTCTAAATAATTTATCTCCATCTATCGCGCCGTTTTACATGTTAAAAAAGCATTGAAACAAAAATAAGTTATTTTAAAACCTAATAATATTGTATTTAATATATTAAAACCCAATTTAGACTCGTCCGCCTAACTCAACCGTACCCGTATATATTATTTCGTCAGAAATTCCTTAGGACGGCAGTCGGCGGGCGCTGCTAGCGTTAACAATTGAACCACACTCACAGGAAAGTATTCAAACACCAATATTCTTTAAAAGGACCGGTTTTCGTGTTCTTTTTTACCATAATATACGATGTACTTAAAACGAACGACGAATTTTTGGATGCTATATATTATAATGCTGAACTCGGGATCGAACGCCCATAATATATATATATATATATATATATATATATATATATATATATATATATTATACACGATACTGTAGAGTGTTTAATACTTTCATATACATTTGATCACGGTTCGGCCTCTTATACAGTAATACAGTATTATTATACAGAATAATCAATACTATATGACCGTGTGAACCATTCTTACTTATACTCATCAACGTAGTAACCACTGGAAATTAGATAAATATTGAAGTATATTAAAGTTGAGATAAACAGTAATTAGACTGGACGACTAGAAAATTCTAATAAAATAAATAAATATTTTGTACTTACAAAAAATATTGGGATGTTATTCAGTTAAGTTATCTACGAAAAGCATCTTGTACGTGTTGTGCAATGATGTTGCGGCACTTCCGTCGCCACGGTGAGCAGCGGTTTCGTGTATTACGAAAAACCTGTTTCGCACGTAACGTCCAGTGTAAAATATTTACGATAATCGGTCAAAATATCTAAGAACAAATTATCGACGGACAAAATATCCAATGGACAAAATATTTAATTTTCAAAATATCCAAATTTTATTGTTAGGTAATATAAGTACTAAAATATATTTTCTTAATAAATTAGCTATGGCACTTAAAAAAAAATTAGAACATCTTTACTACCAACATTATATTTGTCACAATGATGTTGAATGTATATTTTATTTAATTTTACGTTGGTATTCCAGTGGTACCCAGTTTACGCTGAGCGACTATAGTTTCGTCTATTGTATTTTCATATCGCATCTTCGTAATTAATGTCCAAATTGTTAGATACTAGTGATTCACAAAAATCAATATAAAACAAATTTATTGCATTGTTGAATTTTAATACTTAACAATAAAAAATTACTATATTTGATAACAATTGGTTTTATCCCATCCCTAGTGTACATTATTAGGCCGATTTCCGTTTTTTAATATTACGTCTTTTACATTCCAGATAAATAATCTAAATCAACTCCCACAATTTGTGTACATCTAATTATGTTCTAACAAAATTATAGTTATTTACTAATTTAGTATGTACTTATCTACATAATTGAATTATTTTAAATTTTTTTTCAAAATGTATTTTATATTATTTGAGTATTCCGAAGTTTCATAATGGTTGTTATTATTTGTAAAAATATTTTACAATTTGTTATAATGTTTTAAAATTGTATATTTTGATCGTTGAATATTGATGGAATAAAATTATTTATTATAGACGGAATAAGTTGTTTTGAGTTTTAAAATACTAACGAAATCTAGAGCCAATTAAAAAAAATTATATAATGGCTTTTATGTCTACGATAATGATTGACCATCATTATCGACTAGTTCTAATGCTCGTGTCTCAAGGTTATTTCCAATTATCACCCAAAAACATATACCATCATTAATATGCATTGTTAAAATTAACATAGCTACTTACTAATGGTTTACGATAAACGTAGGCTTACAAAAATGTTTCCAAATCTAAAATACGACCATCTAAAATATAACTAAACAATAAAATAAGTACATAATCGTCTACATTCCTTGGTCGCCGAAAACGCAGTAATCACGTAGTTGAGTGAAAATATTCGGGTACAGAACATTATATGTTATTGAAAGTAATCCAAAATATATGTTATATTGTATTTTAAATTCTTATTTTTCGAAAATTGAGTTATTCTTCAGCGCAAAATCATAATTTGTAAGATACTGGTATCTAAAATTGCTATTGATTTTCGGAAAGCTATTAAATCAAGCCGCCAACTTTTTAGAAGCCCGATAACTTTGTAATTAAAAAATATGATTTTGTAAATTTTTGCGAGTTATAAGTAGTATTTAATGTATCAAATTATAATTTGTTATTTAGTTTTTTTTAAATTGAACTCATAAAAAATTTCATCAGCCGACTAGCTTTAATTTCGAATATAAAACTATAAGTTATGATACAAATTCTTATTTCTAATGATTTAGCGAAATCAGAATTTAAATATCTTTTGTTGGGTGGTCAGCTCGATGTAACGGTCCGGAGATTTGGTTTCATACCGTCGACGATGCGCTGCTTTATTGTTACGTTTAACTCGACCCGGTATTTCGAAGGTTACCCAGCATTGTCTAAAATGCTTTGGCATTGTAAGCGCAACTCTATTGATTTACTAAATGTTATTAAATTGTTTCATTAATCTTAACAGCATTTTAGATTCTTGGTAGCCTTTATTAAATACTTGTGCTGAATACTACTTACTAGATATTGAAACTTACGTAGAAAATAATAATTAAACTGAAATCAAATAAATCGCTTTTATTATTATTATTATTAATATTATTATTGTGGTCCGTCTCGTACGTTACACAAAATGAAACTATTCGATTGACGATGTCGGACATGCCACCGCTACCCGTTGTTTCGACCCCGTCGGCTGTCGTTGCACCCGTGCACACTTAGGATTCGCGCCAACCGTCTCCACTGATGCTATCCTTTGTTTCGTCGCCGCCTGTCCCTGGACAATGGACGTGGGTCGTGGCGGCCATTTTCATAATTCCACGTCGTCAGACGTTGAGCGGGTCCTCGACCATTGTAACGACTTGTCTAACAAAACTCGTCTTGTCATCTGCCCAGTCCTCCCCGTAACTTATGCCGATGACGAGCGATAGCAATAATATACAGGACTAATGTATACGGTCATGTAAAGCGTGTATACGAATAGTTGTATTGTCTGCGAAACGCTGAAACTTGATTATCTAGTTCGAACGCTAATGATTATATCGTTAAATCGTACAGGCGACTGGTAAAACAACGATACGATACTGCTTTATTTTTTTTTTTACCGTGCTGCAACGATAATCGAAGCATAAAACAAGGTACCACTTGCAACAAATGATAAATGTAGGGTCTTCGAAAAGATTTTAGGGATATTCTCTTCGACACAGGGGCGGATTTGACAATTTTCCGCCCCTGTGCCAAATTAAATTTGCCGCCTCTATCTAAAAAAAACTTACTACCTCTTTAATAAAATATCCTCAAATAAATTAATTTTTTCAATACTTACCTAATATGCAATTTTTGCTTATTATAGTATTAAGAGACATTTCTTAAACAATAAGATAAGCTATAATACAATATTATTGTCGTTGTCGTAGACGAAATCCTGGGAAAATATAAATATTATTTTGCTAAAAATAAACAAATACAAAATCCACAATTTCAAGATTTTGAAGTGATAAATACAATTTTAAAAATTATGTACCTAATTTTACAAAATCAAAATAAATTTTCAACATAATTTTGCCACCTTCCAAAATTTGCCGCCCTATGCGGCCGCATCGTTCGCAGTGCCTTAAATCCGCCCCTGCTTCGACACGAATAATGCATTATCGCTGAAAGATTTACGGTTGATATTTGATTTCTGTACTTCGAACTCGTGAAAGTGAAAGAAAGGAAAACTTTAATTTAAATAAATTATTACAATTGTCTATAACACATACTGTATGAGTATTTCTTATAAAACATACATACGTATATAAAATTGTGGTTCAATACCTATATTCGGAAAAAAAATAATATTGAACAATTACACTGTAAAATACATTATAACAAGTCGGCACAATACATATCGGAGAACAAATGATACTCTGGTAGTTTAGTGTAAAATGTAGTAGCAAAATCATTACACCTTGCCAGGGTATTCGCATTATTATACTAATATGAATATATTTTATACGTTTATAAGGACCAAGACAAATTTCATTTTGAATACAATAAATGTTTAAATAGAAATATATATTTTCATTTGTAAACTATATACTAGTACTTAAACGCGCGTTGAAAGAAATTATAATACGTAATGAAGTAGAGAAATTAAATAACAATACGACAAGTTAACATCGGTTCTGACAACATAATAAACATACTAATTATAATAAATATACATAATTATCCGTTTCCCCTTACCATTATTTTTGCTGATTCTCTTACGCTATCGTAGGATTATAATTAATGTATTTATACTTATCATAATCAACACCTCAGCCGTTTTAAATTTAAATATAATATATTCTTAATATATTTAAACTTAAAGTTAAAAAACTAAAAACTAAATAATACAGTGAAACTTCACTAGAACGGAATCGCTTAGAACCGATAATTTTTCCGATTTAAGAGTTTTCCGTCATAAAGAGTTAGTAAAAAAAAATCAAGTTTCAAAAATGTATGTATAATGTATGTGTTAAATAATTATATTTTAGGTAAATACTTCGTACCATGTAAATTAATTAATTTATTTAGTAAGATTATGATATATCACTTAATATTTAAATGTATTGTGTATAATACTAAAAACATTAAAACTAAGAACGAAAAAAAAACTTTTTAAATAGTAACATATTTGTATCTTTTTTATAATTTAGAAAAATGGTTTTTAATATTTGATTGTTTTTTGTAATTAAAAGTAGCACTTTCAGCACGTTTCTCGGGCTTATATATAATAATAATGTATAGTAGTACCTATATAATTATAATTTTTCTTTAAATAATTTTATTTTCCGTTTAACAGAGTATATTTTTGCTAATTGGATCACGAAAATTGTCCGTTTCTGTTTTGTAGAGGTTTTTAGAGAGGTCAATTTTATACATTTTTTGCATCGGGACTATTGACATTTTCCGTTATAAAAATAATTCCGTTTAATAAAAGGTCTGTAAAAGAGAGGTTTTACTGTATACTGAAAATATACTGTATCGAATATGTAGAAACTGTAGGCCGTTGGTGCGTGTGCCTGACGATAACATTTTTTTTTTATAAATATTTGTTCACATTTAAAGAGTAGATAATGTGACAATTAAATCGAAATTAAATCCAAAAACATCGTCTGATTCTCAACCGTTTTATACTATTGACATTAGTTGTGCGTCGATAATATATATATATATTACTTACAACTTTGAAATAACTATCAAATATATAGGTCAGGTTATTTTATATAACATTTTTTTCGATATTATGAGTGGTGGGGTGTTGAACCACGCGAAATGACGACACAAATGTTATGTAGTAAGTTATTTTTATTTGAAGACTCAACCAATACGATAAATAAAGAAATTATAGTAAAACGCGTTGAGAAACGCGTTTTAGAGGTTGTCGTATGCAATTCAATTCTTTGGATCACGGACCGATTGGCGAACGTTCCTGCTGACGGAGCTCGCAATCTTAGCTTGCCTCGACCGCCTCCGACCACGGTTCAGGACTCCATCGTCAAAAACCATGAAACTCGGTTCAAGGACGCCAT
>JASXSY010001783.1:0-49103 GCA_034509805.1 Sipha maydis | reverse complement strand
TATTTGGAATAGATTTGGACAACTCTCTTTTCAATTATGCATTTGGTCAACCCTTGAGGGCCAGTGAAATAGTAAACAAACAACAACAAAATATAATATACTCAAATAGTACGAGTTCTCTCGATATGCTGGATCTTGGACACCTGGGCATTTGGGCGATGATTAAGAAATTTGTACAAAATGTTCATTAGAACATTTTGAATCGATTTCAAAAGTCCTCATTTCAATTATGCATTTGATCTACCTCTGGGGCCGGCGAAATAGAAAATAAACAACAACAATATATAATATACTCAAAAACTACGTGTTTTCTCGATATGCTGGATGCTGGACACTTGGGCTTATGGTCGATATTTATAAAATTTGTACAAAAAGTTCAGTAGAACATTTGGAATAGATTTGGATAACCCTGATTTCAATTATGCATTTGATCATCCCCTGAGGGCCATTGAAAAAGTAAACAAACAACAACAATTATAATATACTCAAATAGTACGAGTTTTCTCGATATGCTGGATCCTGGCCACTTGGCCATTTGAGCGATGATTATGAAATAGTAACAAAATGTTCAGTAGAACATTTGGAATAGATTTGGATAACCCTGATTTCAATTATGCATTTGATCATCCCCTGAGGGCCATTGAAAAAGTAAACAAACAACAACAATTATAATATACTCAAATAGTACGAGTTCTCTCGATATGCTGGATCTTGGACACCTGGGCATTTGGGCGATGATTAAGAAATTTGTACAAAATGTTCATTAGAACATTTTGAATCGATTTCAAAAGTCCTCATTTCAATTATGCATTTGATCTACCTCTGGGGCCGGCGAAATAGAAAATAAACAACAACAATATATAATATACTCAAAAACTACGTGTTTTCTCGATATGCTTGATCCTGGAAACTTGGGCATTTGGGTGATATTTATGAAATTTGTACAAAATGTTCAGTAGAACATTTGGAATAGATTTGGATAACCCTGATTTCAATTTTGCATTTGGTCAACCCTTGAGGGCCACTGAAATAGTAAACAAACAACAACAAATACAATATACTCAAATAGTACGAGTTTTCTCGATATGCTGGATCCTGGCCACTTGGGCATTTGGGCGATGATTATGAAATTTGTAAAAAATGTTCAGTAGAACATTTGGAATAGATTTGGATAACCCTCATTTCAATTTCGCATTTGTTCAACCCTTGAGGGCCTAGTAAAATAGTAAACAAACAACAACAAATATAATATACTCAAATAGTACGAGTTTTCTCGATGTGCTGGATCCTGGACAGTTGGGCATTTGGGCGATGATTATGAAATAGTAACAAAATGTTCAGTAGAACATTTTGAATCGATTTCAAAAGTCCTCATTTCAATTATGCGTTTGATCAACCCCTGGGGGCCAGTGAAATAGTAAACAAACAACAATTTACTATATTATACTCAAATAATTCAATTTTTCTCGATATGCTGGATCCTGGAAACTTGGGCATTTGGGCGATATTTATGAAATTTGTACAAAATGTTCAGTAGAACATTTGGAATAGATTTGGATAACCCTGATTTCTATTTTGCCTTTGGTGAACCCTTGAGGGCCACTGAAATAGTTAACAAACAACAACAAATATAATATACTCAAATAGTACGAGATTTTCGATATACTGAATCCTGGACACCTGGGCATTTGGGCGATGATTAAGAAATTTGTACAAAATGTTCAATAGAACATTTTGAATCGATTTCAAAAGTCCTCATTTCAATTATGTATTTGATCAACCCTTGGGGGCCAGTGAAATAGTAAACAAACAACAATAAACTATATTATACTCAAATAGTTTGATTTTTCTCGATATGCTGGATCCTGGAAACTTGGGCATTTGTGCGATATTAATGAAATTTGTACAAAATGTACAGTAGAATATTTGGAATAGATTTGGACAACTCTCTTTTCAATTATGCATTTGGTCAACCCTTGAGGGCCACTGAAATAGTAAACAAACAACAATAAACTATAATATACTCAAATAGTACGAGTTTTCTCGATATACTGAATCCTGGACACCTGGGCATTTGGGCGATGATTAAGAAATTTGTACAAAATGTTCATTAGAACATTTTGAATCGATTTCAAAAGTCCTCATTTCAATTATGCATTTGATCAACCCCAGGGGGCCAGTGAAATAGTATACAAACAACAACAAATACAATATACTCAAATAGAACGAGTTTTCTCGATATGCTGGATCCTGGACATTTGGGCAATTGGGCGATGATTATGAAATTGTTATAAAATGTTCAGTAGAACATTGTGAATGGATTTCAAAAGTCCTCATTTCATCTATGCATTTGATCAACACCTGAGGGCCAGTGAAATAGTAAACAAACAACAACAAATATAATATACTCAAATAGAACGAGTTTTCTCGATATACTGAATCCTGGACACCTGGGCATTTGGGCGATGATTAAGAAATTTGTACAAAATGTTCATTAGAACATTTTGAATCGATTTCAAAAGTCCTCATTTCAATTATGCATTTGATCAACCCCTGAGGGCCAGTGAAATAGTAAACAAACAACAACAAAATATAATATACTCAAATAGAACGAGTTTTCTCGATAAGCTGGATCCTGGACAGTTGGGCATTTGGGCGATGATTATGAAATAGTAACAAAATGTTCAGTAGAACATTTTG
Organism: Sipha maydis; assembly: GCA_034509805.1. Lineage (NCBI taxonomy): Eukaryota > Metazoa > Arthropoda > Insecta > Hemiptera > Aphididae > Sipha > Sipha maydis. Next base: position 46,403 of record JASXSY010001783.1, on the reverse strand, counting down.
AATCGATTTCAAAAGTCCTCATTTCAATTATGCGTTTGATCAACCCCTGGGGGCCAGTGAAATAGTAAACAAACAACAATTAACTATATTATACTCAAATAATTCAATTTTTCTCGATATGCTGGATCCTAGAAACTTGGGCATTTGGGCGATATTTATGAAATTTGTACAAAATGTTCAGTAGAACATTTGGAATAGATTTGGATTACCCTGATTTCAATTTTGCATTTGGTCAACCCTTGAGGGCCACTGAAATAGTAAACAAACAACAACAAATATAATATACTCAAATAGTACGAGTTTTCTCGATATGCTGGATCCTGGCCACTTGGGCATTTGGGCGATGATTATGAAATAGTAACAAAATGTTCAGTAGAACATTTTGAATCGATTTCAAAAGTCTTCATTTCAATTATGCGTTTGGTCAACCCCTGGGGGCCAGTGAAATAGTAAAACAACAACAATTAACTATATTATACTCAAATAATTCAATTTTTCTCGATATGCTGGATCCTAGAAACTTGGGCATTTGGGCGATATTTATGAAATTTGTACAAAATGTTCAGTAGAACATTTGGAATAGATTTGGATTACCCTGATTTCAATTTTGCATTTGGTCAACCCTTGAGGGCCACTGAAATAGTAAACAAACAAAAACAAATATAATATACTCAAATAGTACGAGTTTTCTCGATATACTGAATCCTGGACACCTGGGCATTTGGGCGATGATTAAGAAATTTGTACAAAATGTTCATTAGAACATTTTGAATCGATTTCAAAAGTCCTCATTTCAATTATGCATTTGATCTACCTCTGGGGCCGGCGAAATAGAAAATAAACAACAACAATATATAATATACTCAAAAACTACGTGTTTTCTCGATATGCTGGATGCTGGACACTTGGGCTTATGGTCGATATTTATAAAATTTGTACAAAAAGTTCAGTAGAACATTTGGAATAGATTTGGATAACCCTGATTTCAATTATGCATTTGATCAACCCCTGAGGGCCATTGAAAAAGTAAACAAACAACAACAAATATAATATACTCAAATAGTACGAGTTTTCTCGATATGCTGGATCCTGGCCACTTGGGCATTTGGGCGATGATTATGAAATTTGTAAAAAATGTTCAGTAGAACATTTGGAATAGATTTAGATAACCCTCATTTCAATTTCGCATTTGTTCAACCCTTGAGGGCCTAGTAAAATAGTAAACAAACAACAACAAATATAATATACTCAAATAGTACGAGTTTTCTCGATGTGCTGGATCCTGGACAGTTGGGCATTTGGGCGATGATTATGAAATAGTAACAAAATGTTCAGTAGAACATTTTGAATCGATTTCAAAAGTCCTCATTTCAATTATGCGTTTGATCAACCCCTGGGGGCCAGTGAAATAGTAAACAAACAACAATTTACTATATTATACTCAAATAATTCAATTTTTCTCGATATGCTGGATCCTGGAAACTTGGGCATTTGGGCGATATTTATGAAATTTGTACAAAATGTTCAGTAGAACATTTGGAATAGATTTGGATAACCCTGATTTCTATTTTGCCTTTGGTGAACCCTTGAGGGCCACTGAAATAGTAAACAAACAACAACAAATATAATATACTCAAATAGTACGAGATTTTCGATATACTGAATCCTGGACACCTGGGCATTTGGGCGATGATTAAGAAATTTGTACAAAATGTTCAATAGAACATTTTGAATCGATTTCAAAAGTCCTCATTTCAATTATGTATTTGATCAACCCTTGGGGGCCAGTGAAATAGTAAACAAACAACAATAAACTATATTATACTCAAATAGTTTGATTTTTCTCGATATGCTGGATCCTGGAAACTTGGGCATTTGTGCGATATTAATGAAATTTGTACAAAATGTACAGTAGAATATTTGGAATAGATTTGGACAACTCTCTTTTCAATTATGCATTTGGTCAACCCTTGAGGGCCACTGAAATAGTAAACAAACAACAATAAACTATAATATACTCAAATAGTACGAGTTTTCTCGATATACTGAATCCTGGACACCTGGGCATTTGGGCGATGATTAAGAAATTTGTACAAAATGTTCATTAGAACATTTTGAATCGATTTCAAAAGTCCTCATTTCAATTATGCATTTGATCAACCCCAGGAAGCCAGTGAAATAGTATACAAACAACAACAAATACAATATACTCAAATAGAACGAGTTTTCTCGATATGCTGGATCCTGGACACTTGGGCAATTGGGCGATGATTATGAAATTGTTATAAAATGTTCAGTAGAACATTGTGAATGGATTTCAAAAGTCCTCATTTCATCTATGCATTTGATCAACACCTGAGGGCCAGTGAAATAGTAAACAAACAACAACAAATATAATATACTCAAATAGAACGAGTTTTCTCGATATACTGAATCCTGGACACCTGGGCATTTGGGCGATGATTAAGAAATTTGTACAAAATGTTCATTAGAACATTTTGAATCGATTTCAAAAGTCCTCATTTCAATTATGCATTTGATCAACCCCTGAGGGCCAGTGAAATAGTAAACAAACAACAACAAAATATAATATACTCAAATAGAACGAGTTTTCTCGATAAGCTGGATCCTGGACACTTGGGCATTTGGGCGATGATTATGAAATTGTTATAAAATGTTCAGTAGAACATTTTGAATCGATTTCAAAAGTCCTCATTTCAATTATGCATATGATCAACCCCAGGGGGCCAGTGAAATAGTATACAAACAACAATAAACTATATTATACTCAAATAGAACGAGTTTTCTCAATATGCTGGATCCTGGAAACTTGGGCATTTGTGCGATATTTATGAAATTTGTACAAAATGTACAGTAGAATATTTGGAATAGATTTGGACAACTCTCTTTTCAATTATGCCTTTGATCAACCCCTGAGGGCCATTGAAAAAGTAAACAAACAACAACAAATATAATATACTCAAATAGTACGAGTTTTCTCGATATGCTGGATCCTGGCCACTTGGGCATTTGGGCGATGATTATGAAATAGTAACAAAATGTTCAGTAGAACATTTTGAATCGATTTCAAAAGTCCTCATTTCAATTATGCGTTTGATCAACCCCTGGGGGCCAGTGAAATAGTAAACAAACAACAATTAACTATATTATACTCAAATAATTCAATTTTTCTCGATATGCTGGATCCTAGAAACTTGGGCATTTGGGCGATATTTATGAAATTTGTACAAAATGTTCAGTAGAACATTTGGAATAGATTTGGATTACCCTGATTTCAATTTTGCATTTGGTCAACCCTTGAGGGCCACTGAAATAGTAAACAAACAACAACAAATATAATATACTCAAATAGTACGAGTTTTCTCGATATGCTGGATCCTGGCCACTTGGGCATTTGGGCGATGATTATGAAATAGTAACAAAATGTTCAGTAGAACATTTTGAATCGATTTCAAAAGTCTTCATTTCAATTATGCGTTTGGTCAACCCCTGGGGGCCAGTGAAATAGTAAACAAACAACAATTAACTATATTATACTCAAATAATTCAATTTTTCTCGATATGCTGGATCCTAGAAACTTGGGCATTTGGGCGATATTTATGAAATTTGTACAAAATGTTCAGTAGAACATTTGGAATAGATTTGGATTACCCTGATTTCAATTTTGCATTTGGTCAACCCTTGAGGGCCACTGAAATAGTAAACAAACAAAAACAAATATAATATACTCAAATAGTACGAGTTTTCTCGATATACTGAATCCTGGACACCTGGGCATTTGGGCGATGATTAAGAAATTTGTACAAAATGTTCATTAGAACATTTTGAATCGATTTCAAAAGTCCTCATTTCAATTATGCATTTGATCAACCCCTGAGGGCCAGTGAAATAGTAAACAAACAACAACAAAATATAATATACTCAAATAGTACGAGTTCTCTCGATATGCTGGATCTTGGACACCTGTGCTTTTGGGCGATCATTATGAAATTTGTACAAAATGTTCAGTAGAACATTTGGAATCGATTTCGAATGTCCTCATTTCAATTATGCATTTGATCTACCTCTGGGGCCGGCGAAATAGAAAATAAACAACAACAATATATAATATACTCAAAAACTACGTGTTTTCTCGATATGCTGGATGCTGGACACTTGGGCTTATGGTCGATATTTATAAAATTTGTACAAAAAGTTCAGTAGAACATTTGGAATAGATTTGGATAACCCTGATTTCAATTATGCATTTGATCAACCCCTGAGGGCCATTGAAAAAGTAAACAAACAACAACAAATATAATATACTCAAATAGTACGAGTTTTCTCGATATGCTGGATCCTGGCCACTTGGGCATTTGAGCGATGATTATGAAATAGTAACAAAATGTTCAGTAGAACATTTTGAATCGATTTCAAAAGTCCTCATTTCAATTATGCGTTTGGTCAACCCCTGGGGGCCAGTGAAATAGTAAACAAACAACAATTAACTATATTATACTCAAATAATTCTATTTTTCTCGATATGCTTGATCCTGGAAACTTGGGCATTTGGGTGATATTTATGAAATTTGTACAAAATGTTCAGTAGAACATTTGGAATAGATTTGGATAACCCTGATTTCAATTTTGCATTTGGTCAACCCTTGAGGGCCACTGAAATAGTAAACAAACAACAACAAATACAATATACTCAAATAGTACGAGTTTTCTCGATATGCTGGATCCTGGCCACTTGGGCATTTGGGCGATGATTATGAAATTTGTAAAACATGTTCAGTAGAACATTTGGAATAGATTTGGATAACCCTCATTTCAATTTCGCATTTGTTCAACCCTTGAGGGCCTAGTAAAATAGTAAACAAACAACAACAAATATAATATACTCAAATAGTACGAGTTTTCTCGATGTGCTGGATCCTGGACAGTTGGGCATTTGGGCGATGATTATGAAATAGTAACAAAATGTTCAGTAGAACATTTTGAATCGATTTCAAAAGTCCTCATTTCAATTATGCGTTTGATCAACCCCTGGGGGCCAGTGAAATAGTAAACAAACAACAATTTACTATATTATACTCAAATAATTCAATTTTTCTCGATATGCTGGATCCTGGAAACTTGGGCATTTGGGCGATATTTATGAAATTTGTACAAAATGTTCAGTAGAACATTTGGAATAGATTTGGATAACCCTGATTTCTATTTTGCCTTTGGTGAACCCTTGAGGGCCACTGAAATAGTAAACAAACAACAACAAATATAATATACTCAAATAGTACGAGATTTTCGATATACTGAATCCTGGACACCTGGGCATTTGGGCGATGATTAAGAAATTTGTACAAAATGTTCAATAGAACATTTTGAATCGATTTCAAAAGTCCTCATTTCAATTATGTATTTGATCAACCCTTGGGGGCCAGTGAAATAGTAAACAAACAACAATTTACTATATTATACTCAAATAATTCAATTTTTCTCGATATGCTGGATCCTGGAAACTTGGGCATTTGGGCGATATTTATGAAATTTGTACAAAATGTTCATTAGAACATTTTGAATCGATTTCAAAAGTCCTCATTTCAATTATGCATTTGATCAACCCCAGGGGGCCAGTGAAATAGTATACAAACAACAACAAATACAATATACTCAAATAGAACGAGTTTTCTCGATATGCTGGATCCTGGACACTTGGGCAATTGGGCGATGATTATGAAATTGTTATAAAATGTTCAGTAGAACATTGTGAATGGATTTCAAAAGTCCTCATTTCATCTATGCATTTGATCAACACCTGAGGGCCAGTGAAATAGTAAACAAACAACAACAAAATATAATATACTGATATAGAACGAGTTTTCTCGATATGCTGGATCCTGGACACTTGGGCATTTGGGCGATATTAATGAAATTTGTAAAAAATGTTCGGTAGAACATTTGGAATAGATTTGGATAACCCTCATTTCAATTATGCATTTGTTCAACCCTTGAGGGCCAGTAAAATAGTAAACACACAACAACAAATATTATATACTCAAATAGTACGAGTTTTCTCGATATGCTGGATCCTGGACAGTTGGGCATTTGGGCGATGATTATGAAATTTGTACAAAATGTTCAGTAGAACATTGTGAATGGATTTCAAAAGTCCTCATTTCAACTATGCATTTGATCAACCCCTGAGGGCCAGTGAAATAGTATACAAACAACAACAATATTTGATATACTCAAAAAGTACGTGTTTTCTCGATATGCTGGATCCGGGACACTTGGGCATTTGGGCGATGATTATGAAATTGTTATAAAATGTTCAGTAGAACATTTTGAATCGATTTCAAAAGTCCTCATTTCAACTATGCATTTGATCAACCCCTGAGGGCCAGTGAAATATTAAACAAACAAAAACAAAATATAATATACTCAAATAGAACGAGTTTTCTCGAAATGCTGGATCCGGGACACTTGGGCATTTGGGCGATGATTATGAAATTGTTATAAAATGTTCAGTAGAACATTTTGAATCGATTTCAAAAGTCCTCATTTCAATTATGCATATGATCAACCCCATGGGGCCAGTGAAATAGTAAACAAACAACAACAAATATAATATACTCAAATAGTACGAGTTTTCTCGATATGCTGGATCCTGGACAGTTGGGCATTTGGGCGATGATTATGAAATTTGTACAAAATGTTCAGTAAAACATTGTGAATGGATTTCAAAAGTCCTCATTTCATCTATGCATTTGATCAACCCCTGAGGGCCAGTGAAATAGTAAACAAACAACAACAAAATATAATATACTCAAATAGAACGAGTTTTCTCGATATGCTGGATCCTGGACACTTGGGCATTTGGGCGATGATTATGAAATTGTTACAAAATGTTCAGTAGAACATTTTGAATCGATTTCAATAGTCCTCATTTCAATTATGTATATGATCAACCCCTTGGGGCCAGTGAAATAGTATACAAACAACAATAAACTATATTATGCTCAAATAGTACGTGTTTTCTTGATATGCTGGATCCTGGACACTTGGGCATTTGGGCGATGAATATGAAATTGGTACAAAATATTCAGTAGAACATTTTGAATCTATTTCATAAGTCCTCATTTCAACTATGAATTTGATCAACCCCTGAGGGCCAATGAAATAGTAAACAAACAACAACAATATATAATATACTCAAATAGTTCGATTTTTCTCGATATGCTGAATCCTGGACACTTGGGCTTTTGGGCGATATTAATGAAATTTGTAAAAAATTTTCAGTAGAACATTTGGAATAGATTTGGATAACCCTGATTTCAATTATGCATTTGTTCAACCCTTGAGGGCCAGTAAAATAGTAAACAAACAACAACAAATATAATATACTCAAATAGTACGAGTTTTCTCGATATGCCGGATCCTGGACAGTTGGGCATTTGGGCGATGATTATGAAATTTGTACAAAATGTTCAGTAGAACATTGTGAATGGATTTCAAATGTCCTCATTTCAACTATGCATTTGATCAACCCCTGAGGGCCAGTGAAATAGTATACAAACAACAACAATATTTGATATACTCAAAAAGTACGTGTTTTCTCGATATGCTGGATCCTGGACACTTGGGCTTATGGGCGATATTTATGAAATTTGTACAAAAAGTTCAGTAGAACATTTGGAATAGATTTGGATAACCCTGATTTCAATTATGCATTTGATCAACCCCTGAGGGCCAGTGAAATAGTAAACAAACAACAACAAATATAATATACTCAAATAGTACGAGTTTTCTCGATGTGCTGGATCCTGGCCACTTGGGCATTTGGGCGATGATTATGAAATAGTAACAAAATGTTCAGTAGAACATTTTGAATCGATTTCAAAAGTCCTCATTTCAATTATGCGTTTGGTCAACCCCTGGGGGCCAGTGAAATAGTAAACAAACAACAATTAACTATATTATACTCAAATAATTCTATTTTTCTCGATATGCTTGATCCTGGAAACTTGGGCATTTGGGTGATATTTATGAAATTTGTACAAAATGTTCAGTAGAACATTTGGAATAGATTTGGATAACCCTGATTTCAATTATGCATATGATCAACCCCATGGGGCCAGTGAAATAGTAAACAAACAACAACAAATATAATATACTCAAATAGTACGAGTTTTCTCGATATGTTGGATCCTGGACAGTTGGGCATTTGGGCGATGATTATGAAATTTGTACAAAATGTTCAGTAGAACATTGTGAATGGATTTCAAAAGTCCTCATTTCATCTATGCATTTGATCAACCCCTGAGGGCCAGTGAAATAGTAAACAAACAACAACAAAATATAATATACTCAAATAGAACGAGTTTTCTCGATATGCTGGATCTTGGACACCTGTGCTTTTGGGCGATCATTATGAAATTTGTACAAAATGTTCAGTAGAACATTTGGAATCGATTTCGAATGTCCTCATTTCAATTATGCATTTGATCTACCTCTGGGGCCGGCGAAATAGAAAACAAACAACAACAATATATAATATACTCAAAAACTACGTGTTTTTCGATATGCTGGATGCTGGACACTTGGGCTTACGGGCGATATTTATGAAATTTGTACAAAAAGTTCAGTAGAACATTTGGAATAGATTTGGATAACCCTGATTTCAATTATGCATTTGGTCAACCCTTTAGGGTCACAGAAATAGTAAACAAACAACAACAAATACAATATACTCAAATAGTACGAGTTTTCTCGATATGCTGGATCCTGGCCACTTGGGCATTTGGGCGATGATTATGAAATTTGTAAAAAATGTTCAGTAGAACATTTGGAATAGATTTGGATAACCCTGATTTCTATTTTGCCTTTGGTGAACCCTTGAGGGCCACTGAAATAGTAAACAAAAAACAACAAATATAATATACTCAAATAGTACGAGATTTTCGATATACTGAATCCTGGACACCTGGGCATTTGGGCGATGATTAAGAAATTTGTACAAAATGTTCAATAGAACATTTTGAATCGATTTCAAAAGTCCTCATTTCAATTATGCATTTGATCAACCCTTGGGGGCCAGTGAAATAGTAAACAAACAACAATAAACTATATTATACTCAAATAGTTTGATTTTTCTCGATATGCTGGATCCTGGAAACTTGGGCATTTGTGCGATATTAATGAAATTTGTACAAAATGTACAGTAGAATATTTGGAATAGATTTGGACAACTCTCTTTTCAATTATGCATTTGGTCAACCCTTGAGGGCCACTGAAATAGTAAACAAACAACAATAAACTATAATATACTCAAATAGTACGAGTTTTCTCGATATACTGAATCCTGGACACCTGGGCATTTGGGCGATGATTAAGAAATTTGTACAAAATGTTCATTAGAACATTTTGAATCGATTTCAAAAGTCCTCATTTCAATTATGCATTTGATCAACCCCAGGGGGCCAGTGAAATAGTATACAAACAACAACAAATACAATATACTCAAATAGAACGAGTTTTCTCGATATGCTGGATCCTGGACACTTGGGCATTTGGGCGATATTAATGAAATTTGTACAAAATGTTCAGTAGAACATTGTGAATGGATTTCAAAAGTCCTCATTTCAACTATGCATTTGATCAACCCCTGAGGGCCAGTGAAATAGTATACAAACAACAACAATATTTGATATACTCAAAAAGTACGTGTTTTCTCGATATGCTGGATCCGGGACACTTGGGCATTTGGGCGATGATTATGAAATTGTTATAAAATGTTCAGTAGAACATTTTGAATCGATTTCAAAAGTCCTCATTTCAACTATGCATTTGATCAACCCCTGAGGGCCAGTGAAATATTAAACAAACAAAAACAAAATATAATATACTCAAATAGAACGAGTTTTCTCGAAATGCTGGATCTTGGACACCTGTGCTTTTGGGCGATCATTATGAAATTTGTACAAAATGTTCAGTAGAACATTTGGAATCGATTTCGAATGTCCTCATTTCAATTATGCATTTGATCTACCTCTGGGGCCGGCGAAATAGAAAACAAACAACAACAATATATAATATACTCAAAAACTACGTGTTTTTCGATATGCTGGATGCTGGACACTTGGGCTTACGGGCGATATTTATGAAATTTGTACAAAAAGTTCAGTAGAACATTTGGAATAGATTTGGATAACCCTGATTTCAAGTATGCATTTGGTCAACCCTTTAGGGTCACAGAAATAGTAAACAAACAACAACAAATACAATATACTCAAATAGTACGAGTTTTCTCGATATGCTGGATCCTGGCCACTTGGGCATTTGGGCGATGATTATGAAATTTGTAAAAAATGTTCAGTAGAACATTTGGAATAGATTTGGATAACCCTGATTTCTATTTTGCCTTTGGTGAACCCTTGAGGGCCACTGAAATAGTAAACAAAAAACAACAAATATAATATACTCAAATAGTACGAGATTTTCGATATACTGAATCCTGGACACCTGGGCATTTGGGCGATGATTAAGAAATTTGTACAAAATGTTCAATAGAACATTTTGAATCGATTTCAAAAGTCCTCATTTCAATTATGCATTTGATCAACCCTTGGGGGCCAGTGAAATAGTAAACAAACAACAATAAACTATATTATACTCAAATAGTTTGATTTTTCTCGATATGCTGGATCCTGGAAACTTGGGCATTTGTGCGATATTAATGAAATTTGTACAAAATGTACAGTAGAATATTTGGAATAGATTTGGACAACTCTCTTTTCAATTATGCATTTGGTCAACCCTTGAGGGCCACTGAAATAGTAAACAAACAACAATAAACTATAATATACTCAAATAGTACGAGTTTTCTCGATATACTGAATCCTGGACACCTGGGCATTTGGGCGATGAATATGAAATTGGTACAAAATATTCAGTAGAACATTTTGAATCTATTTCATAAGTCCTCATTTCAACTATGAATTTGATCAACCCCTGAGGGCCAATGAAATAGTAAACAAACAACAACAATATATAATATACTCAAATAGTTCGATTTTTCTCGATATGCTGAATCCTGGACACTTGGGCTTTTGGGCGATATTAATGAAATTTGTAAAAAATTTTCAGTAGAACATTTGGAATAGATTTGGATAACCCTGATTTCAATTATGCATTTGTTCAACCCTTGAGGGCCAGTAAAATAGTAAACAAACAACAACAAATATAATATACTCAAATAGTACGAGTTTTCTCGATATGCCGGATCCTGGACAGTTGGGCATTTGGGCGATGATTATGAAATTTGTACAAAATGTTCAGTAGAACATTGTGAATGGATTTCAAATGTCCTCATTTCAACTATGCATTTGATCAACCCCTGAGGGCCAGTGAAATAGTATACAAACAACAACAATATTTGATATACTCAAAAAGTACGTGTTTTCTCGATATGCTGGATCCTGGACACTTGGGCTTATGGGCGATATTTATGAAATTTGTACAAAAAGTTCAGTAGAACATTTGGAATAGATTTGGATAACCCTGATTTCAATTATGCATATGATCAACCCCATGGGGCCAGTGAAATAGTAAACAAACAACAACAAATATAATATACTCAAATAGTACGAGTTTTCTCGATGTGCTGGATCCTGGCCACTTGGGCATTTGGGCGATGATTATGAAATAGTAACAAAATGTTCAGTAGAACATTTTGAATCGATTTCAAAAGTCCTCATTTCAATTATGCGTTTGGTCAACCCCTGGGGGCCAGTGAAATAGTAAACAAACAACAATTAACTATATTATACTCAAATAATTCTATTTTTCTCGATATGCTTGATCCTGGAAACTTGGGCATTTGGGTGATATTTATGAAATTTGTACAAAATGTTCAGTAGAACATTTGGAATAGATTTGGATAACCCTGATTTCAATTATGCATATGATCAACCCCATGGGGCCAGTGAAATAGTAAACAAACAACAACAAATATAATATACTCAAATAGTACGAGTTTTCTCGATATGTTGGATCCTGGACAGTTGGGCATTTGGGCGATGATTATGAAATTTGTACAAAATGTTCAGTAGAACATTGTGAATGGATTTCAAAAGTCCTCATTTCATCTATGCATTTGATCAACCCCTGAGGGCCAGTGAAATAGTAAACAAACAACAACAAAATATAATATACTCAAATAGAACGAGTTTTCTCGATATGCTGGATCTTGGACACCTGTGCTTTTGGGCGATCATTATGAAATTTGTACAAAATGTTCAGTAGAACATTTGGAATCGATTTCGAATGTCCTCATTTCAATTATGCATTTGATCTACCTCTGGGGCCGGCGAAATAGAAAACAAACAACAACAATATATAATATACTCAAAAACTACGTGTTTTTCGATATGCTGGATGCTGGACACTTGGGCTTACGGGCGATATTTATGAAATTTGTACAAAAAGTTCAGTAGAACATTTGGAATAGATTTGGATAACCCTGATTTCAATTATGCATTTGGTCAACCCTTTAGGGTCACAGAAATAGTAAACAAACAACAACAAATACAATATACTCAAATAGTACGAGTTTTCTCGATATGCTGGATCCTGGCCACTTGGGCATTTGGGCGATGATTATGAAATTTGTAAAAAATGTTCAGTAGAACATTTGGAATAGATTTGGATAACCCTGATTTCTATTTTGCCTTTGGTGAACCCTTGAGGGCCACTGAAATAGTAAACAAAAAACAACAAATATAATATACTCAAATAGTACGAGATTTTCGATATACTGAATCCTGGACACCTGGGCATTTGGGCGATGATTAAGAAATTTGTACAAAATGTTCAATAGAACATTTTGAATCGATTTCAAAAGTCCTCATTTCAATTATGCATTTGATCAACCCTTGGGGGCCAGTGAAATAGTAAACAAACAACAATAAACTATATTATACTCAAATAGTTTGATTTTTCTCGATATGCTGGATCCTGGAAACTTGGGCATTTGTGCGATATTAATGAAATTTGTACAAAATGTACAGTAGAATATTTGGAATAGATTTGGACAACTCTCTTTTCAATTATGCATTTGGTCAACCCTTGAGGGCCACTGAAATAGTAAACAAACAACAATAAACTATAATATACTCAAATAGTACGAGTTTTCTCGATATACTGAATCCTGGACACCTGGGCATTTGGGCGATGATTAAGAAATTTGTACAAAATGTTCATTAGAACATTTTGAATCGATTTCAAAAGTCCTCATTTCAATTATGCATTTGATCAACCCCAGGGGGCCAGTGAAATAGTATACAAACAACAACAAATACAATATACTCAAATAGAACGAGTTTTCTCGATATGCTGGATCCTGGACACTTGGGCATTTGGGCGATATTAATGAAATTTGTACAAAATGTTCAGTAGAACATTGTGAATGGATTTCAAAAGTCCTCATTTCAACTATGCATTTGATCAACCCCTGAGGGCCAGTGAAATAGTATACAAACAACAACAATATTTGATATACTCAAAAAGTACGTGTTTTCTCGATATGCTGGATCCGGGACACTTGGGCATTTGGGCGATGATTATGAAATTGTTATAAAATGTTCAGTAGAACATTTTGAATCGATTTCAAAAGTCCTCATTTCAACTATGCATTTGATCAACCCCTGAGGGCCAGTGAAATATTAAACAAACAAAAACAAAATATAATATACTCAAATAGAACGAGTTTTCTCGAAATGCTGGATCTTGGACACCTGTGCTTTTGGGCGATCATTATGAAATTTGTACAAAATGTTCAGTAGAACATTTGGAATCGATTTCGAATGTCCTCATTTCAATTATGCATTTGATCTACCTCTGGGGCCGGCGAAATAGAAAACAAACAACAACAATATATAATATACTCAAAAACTACGTGTTTTTCGATATGCTGGATGCTGGACACTTGGGCTTACGGGCGATATTTATGAAATTTGTACAAAAAGTTCAGTAGAACATTTGGAATAGATTTGGATAACCCTGATTTCAAGTATGCATTTGGTCAACCCTTTAGGGTCACAGAAATAGTAAACAAACAACAACAAATACAATATACTCAAATAGTACGAGTTTTCTCGATATGCTGGATCCTGGCCACTTGGGCATTTGGGCGATGATTATGAAATTTGTAAAAAATGTTCAGTAGAACATTTGGAATAGATTTGGATAACCCTGATTTCTATTTTGCCTTTGGTGAACCCTTGAGGGCCACTGAAATAGTAAACAAAAAACAACAAATATAATATACTCAAATAGTACGAGATTTTCGATATACTGAATCCTGGACACCTGGGCATTTGGGCGATGATTAAGAAATTTGTACAAAATGTTCAATAGAACATTTTGAATCGATTTCAAAAGTCCTCATTTCAATTATGCATTTGATCAACCCTTGGGGGCCAGTGAAATAGTAAACAAACAACAATAAACTATATTATACTCAAATAGTTTGATTTTTCTCGATATGCTGGATCCTGGAAACTTGGGCATTTGTGCGATATTAATGAAATTTGTACAAAATGTACAGTAGAATATTTGGAATAGATTTGGACAACTCTCTTTTCAATTATGCATTTGGTCAACCCTTGAGGGCCACTGAAATAGTAAACAAACAACAATAAACTATAATATACTCAAATAGTACGAGTTTTCTCGATATACTGAATCCTGGACACCTGGGCATTTGGGCGATGATTAAGAAATTTGTACAAAATGTTCATTAGAACATTTTGAATCGATTTCAAAAGTCCTCATTTCAATTATGCATTTGATCAACCCCAGGGGGCCAGTGAAATAGTATACAAACAACAACAAATACAATATACTCAAATAGAACGAGTTTTCTCGATATGCTGGATCCTGGACACTTGGGCATTTGGGCGATATTAATGAAATTTGTAAAAAATGTTCGGTAGAACATTTGGAATAGATTTGGATAACCCTCATTTCAATTATGCATTTGTTCAACCCTTGAGGGCCAGTAAAATAGTAAACACACAACAACAAATATAATATACTCAAATAGTACGAGTTTTCTCGATATGCTGGATCCTGGACAGTTGGGCATTTGGGCGATGATTATGAAATTTGTACAAAATGTTCAGTAGAACATTGTGAATGGATTTCAAAAGTCCTCATTTCAACTATGCATTTGATCAACCCCTGAGGGCCAGTGAAATAGTATACAAACAACAACAATATTTGATATACTCAAAAAGTACGTGTTTTCTCGATATGCTGGATCCGGGACACTTGGGCATTTGGGCGATGATTATGAAATTGTTATAAAATGTTCAGTAGAACATTTTGAATCGATTTCAAAAGTCCTCATTTCAACTATGCATTTGATCAACCCCTGAGGGCCAGTGAAATATTAAACAAACAAAAACAAAATATAATATACTCAAATAGAACGAGTTTTCTCGAAATGCTGGATCCGGGACACTTGGGCATTTGGGCGATGATTATGAAATTGTTATAAAATGTTCAGTAGAACATTTTGAATCGATTTCAAAAGTCCTCATTTCAATTATGCATATGATCAACCCCATGGGGCCAGTGAAATAGTAAACAAACAACAACAAATATAATATACTCAAATAGTACGAGTTTTCTCGATATGCTGGATCCTGGACAGTTGGGCATTTGGGCGATGATTATGAAATTTGTACAAAATGTTCAGTAAAACATTGTGAATGGATTTCAAAAGTCCTCATTTCATCTATGCATTTGATCAACCCCTGAGGGCCAGTGAAATAGTAAACAAACAACAACAAAATATAATATACTCAAATAGAACGAGTTTTCTCGATATGCTGGATCCTGGACACTTGGGCATTTGGGCGATGATTATGAAATTGTTACAAAATGTTCAGTAGAACATTTTGAATCGATTTCAATAGTCCTCATTTCAATTATGTATATGATCAACCCCTGGGGGCCAGTGAAATAGTATACAAACAACAATAAACTATATTATGCTCAAATAGTACGTGTTTTCTTGATATGCTGGATCCTGGACACTTGGGCATTTGGGCGATGAATATGAAATTGGTACAAAATATTCAGTAGAACATTTTGAATCTATTTCATAAGTCCTCATTTCAACTATGAATTTGATCAACCCCTGAGGGCCAATGAAATAGTAAACAAACAACAACAATATATAATATACTCAAATAGTTCGATTTTTCTCGATATGCTGAATCCTGGACACTTGGGCTTTTGGGCGATATTAATGAAATTTGTAAAAAATTTTCAGTAGAACATTTGGAATAGATTTGGATAACCCTCATTTCAATTATGCATTTGTTCAACCCTTGAGGGCCAGTAAAATAGTAAACAAACAACAACAAATGTAATATACTCAAATAGTACGAGTTTTCTCGATATGCTGGATCCTGGACACTTGGGCATTTGGGCGATGATTATGAAATTGTTATAAAATGTTCAGTAGAACATTTTGAATCGATTTGGATAACCCTGATTTCAATTTTGCATTTGGTCAACCCTTGAGGGCCACTGAAATAGTAAACAAACAACAACAATATATAATATACTCAAATAGTACGAGTTTTCTCGATATGCTGGATCCTGGACACTTGGGCATTTGGGCGATGATTATGAAATTGTTATAAAATGATCAGTAGAACATTTTGAATCGATTTCAAAAGTCCTCATTTCAATTATGCACATGATCAACCCCAGGGGACCAGTGAAATAGTATACAAACAACAACAAATATAATATACTCAAATAGTACGAGTTTTCTCGATATGCTGGATCCTGGCCACTTGGGCATTTGGGCGATGATTATGAAATAGTAACAAAATGTTCAGTAGAACATTTTGAATCGATTTCAAAAGTCCTCATTTCAATTATGCGTTTGATCAACCCCTGGGGGCAAGTGAAATAGTAAACAAACAACAATTAACAATATTATACTCAAATAATTCTATTTTTCTCGATATGCTTGATCCTGGAAACTTGGGCATTTGGGTGATATTTATGAAATTTGTACAAAATGTTCAGTAGAACATTTGGAATAGATTTGGATAACCCTGATTTCAATTTTGCATTTGGTCAACCCTTGAGGGCCACTGAAATAGTAAACAAACAACAACAAATATAATATACTCAAATAGTACGAGTTTTCGCGATATACTGAATCCTGGACACCTGGGCATTTGGGCGATGATTAAGAAATTTGTACAAAATGTTCATTAGAACATTTTGAATCGATTTCAAAAGTCCTCATTTCAATTATGCATTTGATCAACCCCTGAGGGCCAGTGAAATAGTAAACAAACAACAACAAAATATAATATACTCAAATAGAACGAGTTTTCTCGATATGCTGGATCCTGGACACTTGGGCATTTGGGCGATGATTATGAAATTGTTATAAAATGTTCAGTAGAACATTTTGAATCGATTTCAAAAGTCCTCATTTCAATTATGCATATGATCAACCCCAGGGGGCCAGTGAAATAGTAAACAAACAACAACAAATATAATATACTCAAATAGTACGAGTTTTCTCAATATGCTGGATCATGGACAGTTGGGCATTTGGGCGATGATTATGAAATTTGTACAAAATGTTCGGTAGAACATTGTGAATGGATTTCAAAAGTCCTCATTTCAACTATGCATTTGATCAACCCCTGAGGGCCAGTGAAATAGTATACAAACAACAACAATATTTGATATACTCAAAAAGTACGTGTTTTCTCGATATGCTGGATCCTGGACACTTGGGCTTTTGGGCAATATTTATGAAATTTGTACAAAATGTTCAGTAGAACATTGTGAATGGATTTCAAAAGTCCTCATTTCAACTATGCATTTGATCAACCCCTGAGGGCCAGTGAAATAGTATACAAACAACAACAATATTTGATATACTCAAAAAGTACGTGTTTTCTCGATATGCTGGATCCTGGACACTTGGGCTTTTGGGCAATATTTATGAAATTTGTACAAAATGTTCAGTAGAACATTTTGAATGGATTTCAAAAGTCCTCATTTCAACTATGCATTTGATCAACCCCTGAGGGCCAGTGAAATAGTATACAAACAACAACAATATATAATATACTCAAAAACTACGTGTTTTCTCGATATGCTGGATGCTGGACACTTGGGCTTATGGGCGATATTTATGAAATTTGTACAAAAAGTTCAGTAGAACATTTGGAATAGATTTGGATAACCCTGATTTCAATTATGCATTTGATCAACCCCTGAGGGCCATTGAAAAAGTAAACAAACAACAACAAATATAATATACTCAAATAGTACGAGTTTTCTCGATATGCTGGATCCTGGACACTTGGGCATTTGGGCGATGATTATGAAATTGTTATAAAATGTTCAGTAGAACATTTTGAATCGATTTGGATAACCCTGATTTCAATTTTGCATTTGGTCAACCCTTGAGGGCCACTGAAATAGTAAACAAACAACAACAATATATAATATACTCAAATAGTACGAGTTTTCTCGATATGCTGGATCCTGGACACTTGGGCATTTGGGCGATGATTATGAAATTGTTATAAAATGATCAGTAGAACATTTTGAATCGATTTCAAAAGTCCTCATTTCAATTATGCACATGATCAACCCCAGGGGACCAGTGAAATAGTATACAAACAACAACAAATATAATATACTCAAATAGTACGAGTTTTCTCGATATGCTGGATCCTGGCCACTTGGGCATTTGGGCGATGATTATGAAATAGTAACAAAATGTTCAGTACAATATTTGGAATAGATTTTGATAAACCTCATTTCAATTATGAATTTGATCAACCCTTGAGGGCTAGTGAACAGTAAACAAACAACAACAATATATAATATACTCAAATTGTACGAATTTTCTCGACATGCTGGATCCTGGACACTTGGGCATTTGGGCGATGATTATGAAATTGGTACAAAATGTTCAGTACAATATTTGGAATAGATTTTGATAAACCTCATTTCAATTATGAATTTGATCAACCCTTGAGGGCCAGTAAAATAGTAAACAAACAACAACAAATATAATATACTCAAATAGTACGAGTTTTCTCGATATGCTGGATCCTGGACAGTTGGGCATTTGGGCGATGATTATGAAATTTGTACAAAATGTTCAGTAGAACATTGTGAATGGATTTCAAAAGTCCTCATTTAAACTATGCATTTGATCAACCCCTGAGGGCCAGTGAAATAGTATACAAACAACAACAATATTTGATATACTCAAAAAGTACGTGTTTTCTCGATATGCTGGATCCTGGACACTTGGGCTTTTGGGCAATATTTATGAAATTTGTACAAAATGTTCAGTAGAACATTGTGAATGGATTTCAAAAGTCCTCATTTCAACTATGCATTTGATCAACCCCTGAGGGCCAGTGAAATATTAAACAAACAAAAACAAAATATAATATACTCAAATAGAACGAGTTTTCTCGAAATGCTGGATCCGGGACACTTGGGCATTTGGGCGATGATTATGAAATTGTTATAAAATGTTCAGTAGAACATTTTGAATCGATTTCAAAAGTCCTCATTTCAATTATGCATATGATCAACCCTTGGGGCCAGTGAAATAGTAAACAAACAACAACAAATATAATATACTCAAATAGTACGAGTTTTCTCGATATGTTGGATCCTGGACAGTTGGGCATTTGGGCGATGATTATGAAATTTGTACAAAATGTTCAGTAGAACATTGTGAATGGATTTCAAAAGTCCTCATTTCATCTATGCATTTGATCAACCCCTGAGGGCCAGTGAAATAGTAAACAAACAACAACAAAATATAATATACTCAAATAGAACGAGTTTTCTCGATATGCTGGATCTTGGACACCTGTGCTTTTGGGCGATCATTATGAAATTTGTACAAAATGTTCAGTAGAACATTTGGAATCGATTTCGAATGTCCTCATTTCAATTATGCATTTGATCTACCTCTGGGGCCGGCGAAATAGAAAACAAACAACAACAATATATAATATACTCAAAAACTACGTGTTTTTCGATATGCTGGATGCTGGACACTTGGGCTTACGGGCGATATTTATGAAATTTGTACAAAAAGTTCAGTAGAACATTTGGAATAGATTTGGATAACCCTGATTTATATTATGCATTTGGTCAACCCTTTAGGGTCACAGAAATAGTAAACAAACAACAACAAATACAATATACTCAAATAGTACGAGTTTTCTCGATATGCTGGATCCTGGCCATTTGGGCATTTGGGCGATGATTATGAAATTTGTAAAAAATGTTCAGTAGAACATTTGGAATAGATTTGGATAACCCTCATTTCAATTTTGCATTTGTTCAAACCTTGAGGGCCTAGTAAAATAGTAAACAAACAACAACAAATATAATATACTCAAATAGTACGAGTTTTCTCGATGTGCTGGATCCTGGACAGTTGGGCATTTGGGCGATGATTATGAAATAGTAACAAAATGTTCAGTAGAACATTTTGAATCGATTTCAAAAGTCCTCATTTCAATTATGCGTTTGATCAACCCCTGGGGGCCAGTGAAATAGTAAACAAACAACAATTTACTATATTATACTCAAATAATTCAATTTTTCTCGATATGCTGGATCCTGGAAACTTGGGCATTTAGGCGATATTTATGAAATTTGTACAAAATGTTCAGTAGAACATTTGGAATA
Source organism: Sipha maydis (assembly GCA_034509805.1). Classification (NCBI taxonomy): domain Eukaryota; kingdom Metazoa; phylum Arthropoda; class Insecta; order Hemiptera; family Aphididae; genus Sipha; species Sipha maydis. The sequence goes on along the minus strand of JASXSY010001783.1, from coordinate 25,618 downwards.
GATTTGGATAACCCTGATTTCTATTTTGCCTTTGGTGAACCCTTGAGGGCCACTGAAATAGTAAACAAACAACAACAAATATAATATACTCAAATAGTACGAGATTTTCGATATACTGAATCCTGGACACCTGGGCATTTGGGCGATGATTAAGAAATTTGTACAAAATGTTCAATAGAACATTTTGAATCGATTTCAAAAGTCCTCATTTCAATTATGCATTTGATCAACCCTTGGGGGCCAGTGAAATAGTAAACAAACAACAATAAACTATATTATACTCAAATAGTTTGATTTTTCTCGATATGCTGGATCCTGGAAACTTGGGCATTTGTGCGATATTTATGAAATTTGTACAAAATGTACAGTAGAATATTTGGAATAGATTTGTACAACTCTCTTTTGAATTATGCATTTGGTCAACCCTTGAGAACCAGTGAAATAGTAAACAAACAACAACAAATATAATATACTCAAATAGTACGAGTTTTCTCGATATGCTGGATCCTGGCCACTTGGGCATTTGGGCGATGATTATGAAATTGGTACAAAATATTCAGTAGAACATTTTGAATCTATTTCATAAGTTCTCATTTCAACTATGAATTTGATCAACCCCTGAGGGCCAGTGAAATAGTATACAAACAACAACAATATTTGATATACTCAAAAAGTACGTGTTTTCTCGATATGCTGGATCCTGGACACTTGGGCTTATGGGCGATATTTATGAAATTTGTACAAAAAGTTCAGTAGAACATTTGGAATAGATTTGGATAACCCTGATTTCAATTATGCATTTGATCAACCCCTGAGGGCCAGTGAAATAGTAAACAAACAACAACAAATATAATATACTCAAATAGAACGAGTTTTCTCGATATGCTGGATCCTGGACACTTGGGCATTTGGGCGATGATTATGAAATTGTTATAAAATGTTCAGTAGAACATTTTGAATCGATTTCAAAAGTCCTCATTTCAATTATGCATATGATCAACCCCATGGGGCCAGTGAAATAGTAAACAAACAACAACAAATACAATATACTCAAATAGAACGAGTTTTCTCGATATGCTGGATCCTGGACACTTGGGCAATTGGGCGATGATTATGAAATTGTTATAAAATGTTCAGTAGAACATTTTGAATCTATTTCATAAGTTCTCATTTCAACTATGAATTTGATCAACCCCTGAGGGCCAGTGAAATAGTATACAAACAACAACAATATTTGATATACTCAAAAAGTACGTGTTTTCTCGATATGCTGGATCCTGGACACTTGGGCTTATGGGCGATATTTATGAAATTTGTACAAAAAGTTCAGTAGAACATTTGGAATAGATTTGGATAACCCTGATTTCAATTATGCATTTGATCAACCCCTGAGGGCCAGTGAAATAGTAAACAAACAACAACAAATATAATATACTCAAATAGTTCGATTTTTCTCGATATGCTGAATCCTGGACACTTGGGCATTTGGGCGATGATTATGAAATTGGTACAAAATGTTCAGTACAATATTTGGAATAGATTTTGATAAACCTCATTTCAATTATGAATTTGATCAACCCTTGAGGGCAAGTGAATAGTAAACAAACAACAACAATATATAATATACTCAAATTGTACGAATTTTCTCGATATGCTGGATCCTGGACACTTGGGCATTTGGGCGATGATTATGAAATATATACAAAATGTTCAGTAGAATATTTGGAATAGATTTGGACAACCCTCATTTCAATTATACATTTGGTCAACCCTTGAGGGCCACTGAAATAGTAAACAAACAACAACAATATATAATATACTCAAATAGTACGTGTTTTTTCGATATGCTGGATCCTGGACCTTGGGCATTTGAGCGAAGTTTATGAAATTTGTATAAAATGCTCAGTTGAACATTTGGAATAGATTTGGATAACCCTCATTTCAATTATGCATTTGGTCAACCCTTGATGGCCAGTGAAATAGTAAACAAAGAACAACAATATATAATATACTCAAATAGTTCAATTTTTCTAGATATGCTGGATCCTGGACACTTGGGAATTTGGGCGATGTTTATGAAATATGTACAAAATGTTCAGTAGAATATTTGGAATAGATTTGGACATCCCTCATTTTAATTATGCATTTGGTCAACCCTTGAGAGCCAGTGAAACAGTAAACAAACAACAACAATATATAATATACTCATATACTACGAGTTTTCTCGATATGCTGGATCCTGGACACTTGGGCATTTCAGCGATGATTATGAAATTGGTACAAAATGTTCAGTACAATATTTGGAATAGATTTTGATAAACCTCATTTCAATTATGAATTTGATCAACCCTTGAGGGCTAGTGAACAGTAAACAAACAACAACAATATATAATATACTCAAATTGTACGAATTTTCTCGACATGCTGGATCCTGGACACTTGGGCATTTGGGCGATGATTATGAAATTGGTACAAAATGTTCAGTACAATATTTGGAATAGATTTTGATAAACCTCATTTCAATTATGAATTTGATCAACCCTTGAGGGCCAGTAAAATAGTAAACAAACAACAACAAATATAATATACTCAAATAGTACGAGTTTTCTCGATATGCTGGATCCTGGACAGTTGGGCATTTGGGCGATGATTATGAAATTTGTACAAAATGTTCAGTAGAACATTGTGAATGGATTTCAAAAGTCCTCATTTAAACTATGCATTTGATCAACCCCTGAGGGCCAGTGAAATAGTATACAAACAACAACAATATTTGATATACTCAAAAAGTACGTGTTTTCTCGATATGCTGGATCCTGGACACTTGGGCTTTTGGGCAATATTTATGAAATTTGTACAAAATGTTCAGTAGAACATTGTGAATGGATTTCAAAAGTCCTCATTTCAACTATGCATTTGATCAACCCCTGAGGGCCAGTGAAATATTAAACAAACAAAAACAAAATATAATATACTCAAATAGAACGAGTTTTCTCGAAATGCTGGATCCGGGACACTTGGGCATTTGGGCGATGATTATGAAATTGTTATAAAATGTTCAGTAGAACATTTTGAATCGATTTCAAAAGTCCTCATTTCAATTATGCATATGATCAACCCTTGGGGCCAGTGAAATAGTAAACAAACAACAACAAATATAATATACTCAAATAGTACGAGTTTTCTCGATATGTTGGATCCTGGACAGTTGGGCATTTGGGCGATGATTATGAAATTTGTACAAAATGTTCAGTAGAACATTGTGAATGGATTTCAAAAGTCCTCATTTCATCTATGCATTTGATCAACCCCTGAGGGCCAGTGAAATAGTAAACAAACAACAACAAAATATAATATACTCAAATAGAACGAGTTTTCTCGATATGCTGGATCTTGGACACCTGTGCTTTTGGGCGATCATTATGAAATTTGTACAAAATGTTCAGTAGAACATTTGGAATCGATTTCGAATGTCCTCATTTCAATTATGCATTTGATCTACCTCTGGGGCCGGCGAAATAGAAAACAAACAACAACAATATATAATATACTCAAAAACTACGTGTTTTTCGATATGCTGGATGCTGGACACTTGGGCTTACGGGCGATATTTATGAAATTTGTACAAAAAGTTCAGTAGAACATTTGGAATAGATTTGGATAACCCTGATTTATATTATGCATTTGGTCAACCCTTTAGGGTCACAGAAATAGTAAACAAACAACAACAAATACAATATACTCAAATAGTACGAGTTTTCTCGATATGCTGGATCCTGGCCATTTGGGCATTTGGGCGATGATTATGAAATTTGTAAAAAATGTTCAGTAGAACATTTGGAATAGATTTGGATAACCCTCATTTCAATTTTGCATTTGTTCAAACCTTGAGGGCCTAGTAAAATAGTAAACAAACAACAACAAATATAATATACTCAAATAGTACGAGTTTTCTCGATGTGCTGGATCCTGGACAGTTGGGCATTTGGGCGATGATTATGAAATAGTAACAAAATGTTCAGTAGAACATTTTGAATCGATTTCAAAAGTCCTCATTTCAATTATGCGTTTGATCAACCCCTGGGGGCCAGTGAAATAGTAAACAAACAACAATTTACTATATTATACTCAAATAATTCAATTTTTCTCGATATGCTGGATCCTGGAAACTTGGGCATTTAGGCGATATTTATGAAATTTGTACAAAATGTTCAGTAGAACATTTGGAATAGATTTGGATAACCCTGATTTCTATTTTGCCTTTGGTGAACCCTTGAGGGCCACTGAAATAGTAAACAAACAACAACAAATATAATATACTCAAATAGTACGAGATTTTCGATATACTGAATCCTGGACACCTGGGCATTTGGGCGATGATTAAGAAATTTGTACAAAATGTTCAATAGAACATTTTGAATCGATTTCAAAAGTCCTCATTTCAATTATGCATTTGATCAACCCTTGGGGGCCAGTGAAATAGTAAACAAACAACAATAAACTATATTATACTCAAATAGTTTGATTTTTCTCGATATGCTGGATCCTGGAAACTTGGGCATTTGTGCGATATTTATGAAATTTGTACAAAATGTACAGTAGAATATTTGGAATAGATTTGTACAACTCTCTTTTGAATTATGCATTTGGTCAACCCTTGAGAACCAGTGAAATAGTAAACAAACAACAACAAATATAATATACTCAAATAGTACGAGTTTTCTCGATATGCTGGATCCTGGCCACTTGGGCATTTGGGCGATGATTATGAAATTGGTACAAAATATTCAGTAGAACATTTTGAATCTATTTCATAAGTTCTCATTTCAACTATGAATTTGATCAACCCCTGAGGGCCAGTGAAATAGTATACAAACAACAACAATATTTGATATACTCAAAAAGTACGTGTTTTCTCGATATGCTGGATCCTGGACACTTGGGCTTATGGGCGATATTTATGAAATTTGTACAAAAAGTTCAGTAGAACATTTGGAATAGATTTGGATAACCCTGATTTCAATTATGCATTTGATCAACCCCTGAGGGCCAGTGAAATAGTAAACAAACAACAACAAATATAATATACTCAAATAGAACGAGTTTTCTCGATATGCTGGATCCTGGACACTTGGGCATTTGGGCGATGATTATGAAATTGTTATAAAATGTTCAGTAGAACATTTTGAATCGATTTCAAAAGTCCTCATTTCAATTATGCATATGATCAACCCCAGGGGGCCCGTGAAATAGTAAACAAACAACAACAAATATAATATACTCAAATAGTACGAGTTTTCTCGATATGCTGGATCCTGGACAGTTGGGCATTTGGGCGATGATTATGAAATTTGTACAAAATGTTCGGTAGAACATTGTGAATGGATTTCAAAAGTCCTCATTTCAACTATGCATTTGATCAACCCCTGAGGGCCAGTGAAATAGTATACAAACAACAACAATATTTGATATACTCAAAAAGTACGTGTTTTCTCGATATGCTGGATCCTGGACACTTGGGTTTTTGGGCAATATTTATGAAATTTGTACAAAATGTTCAGTAGAACATTGTGAATGGATTTCAAAAGTCCTCATTTCAACTATGCATTTGATCAACCCCTGAGGGCCAGTGAAATATTAAACAAACAAAAACAAAATATAATATACTCAAATAGAACGAGTTTTCTCGAAATGCTGGATCCGGGACACTTGGGCATTTGGGCGATGATTATGAAATTGTTATAAAATGTTCAGTAGAACATTTTGAATCGATTTCAAAAGTCCTCATTTCAATTATGCATATGATCAACCCCATGGGGCCAGTGAAATAGTAAACAAACAACAACAAATATAATATACTCAAATAGTACGAGTTTTCTCGATATGCTGGATCCTGGACAGTTGGGCATTTGGGCGATGATTATGAAATTTGTACAAAATGTTCAGTAGAACATTGTGAATGGATTTCAAAAGTCCTCATTTCAACTATGCATTTGATCAACCCCTGAGGGCCAGTGAAATAGTATACAAACAACAACAATATTTGATATACTCAAAAAGTACGTGTTATCTCGATATGCTGGATCCTGGACACTTGGGTTTATGGGCGATATTTATGAAATTTGTACAAAAAGTTCAGTAGAACATTTGGAATAGATTTGGATAACCCTGATTTCAATTATGCATTTGATCAACCCCTGAGGGCCAGTGAAATAGTAAACAAACAACAACAAATATAATATACTCAAATAGTTCGATTTTTCTCGATATGCTGAATCCTGGACACTTGGGCATTTGGGCGATGATTATGAAATTGGTACAAAATGTTCAGTACAATATTTGGAATAGATTTTGATAAACCTCATTTCAATTATGAATTTGATCAACCCTTGAGGGCAAGTGAATAGTAAACAAACAACAACAATATATAATATACTCAAATTGTACGAATTTTCTCGATATGCTGGATCCTGGACACTTGGGCATTTGGGCGATGATTATGAAATATATACAAAATGTTCAGTAGAATATTTGGAATAGATTTGGACAACCCTCATTTCAATTATACATTTGGTCAACCCTTGAGGGCCACTGAAATAGTAAACAAACAACAACAATATATAATATACTCAAATAGTACGTGTTTTTTCGATATGCTGGATCCTGGACCTTGGGCATTTGAGCGAAGTTTATGAAATTTGTATAAAATGCTCAGTTGAACATTTGGAATAGATTTGGATAACCCTCATTTCAATTATGCATTTGGTCAACCCTTGATGGCCAGTGAAATAGTAAACAAAGAACAACAATATATAATATACTCAAATAGTTCAATTTTTCTAGATATGCTGGATCCTGGACACTTGGGAATTTGGGCGATGTTTATGAAATATGTACAAAATGTTCAGTAGAATATTTGGAATAGATTTGGACATCCCTCATTTTAATTATGCATTTGGTCAACCCTTGAGAGCCAGTGAAACAGTAAACAAACAACAACAATATATAATATACTCATATACTACGAGTTTTCTCGATATGCTGGATCCTGGACACTTGGGCATTTCAGCGATGATTATGAAATTGGTACAAAATGTTCAGTACAATATTTGGAATAGATTTTGATAAACCTCATTTCAATTATGAATTTGATCAACCCTTGAGGGCTAGTGAACAGTAAACAAACAACAACAATATATAATATACTCAAATTGTACGAATTTTCTCGACATGCTGGATCCTGGACACTTGGGCATTTGGGCGATGATTATGAAATTGGTACAAAATGTTCAGTACAATATTTGGAATAGATTTTGATAAACCTCATTTTAATTATGAAATTGATCAACCCTTGAGGGCCAGTGAATAGTAAACAAACAACAACAATATATAATATACTCAAATTGTACGAATTTTCTCGATATGCTGGATCCTGGACACTTGGGCATTTGGGCGATGATTATGAAATTGGTACAAAATGTTCAGTAGAACATTTTGAATCTATTTCAAATGTCCTCATTTCAATTATGCATTTGATCAACCCCTGAGGGCCAGTGAAATAGTAAACAAAGAACAACAATATATAATATACTCAAATAGTTCAATTTTTCTAGATATGCTGGATCCTGGACACTTGGGCATTTGGGCGATGATTATGAAATTGGTACAAAATGTTTAGTACAATATTTGGAACAGATTTTGATAAACCTCATTTTAATTATGAAATTGATCAACCCTTGAGGGCCAGTGAATAGTAAACAAACAACAACAATATATAATATACTCAAATTGTACGAATTTTCTGGATATGCTGGATCCTGGACACTTGGGCATTTGGGCGATGATTATGAAATTGGTACAAAATGTTCAGTAGAACATTTTGAATCTATTTCAAATGTCCTCATTTCAATTATGCATTTGATCAACCCCTGAGGGCCAGTGAAATAGTAAACAAACCACAACAATATATAATATACTCAAATTGTACGAATTTTCTCGATATGCTGGATCCTGGACACTTGGGCTTTTGGGCGATATTTATGAAATTTGTACAAAATATTCAGTAGAACATTTGGAATAGATTTCAAAAGTCCTCATTTCAATTATGCATTTAGTCAACCCTTGAGGGCCAGTGAAATAGTAAACAAACAACAACAATATATAATATACTCAAATAGTACGAGTTTTTTCGATATGCTGGATCCTGGACCTTGGGTATTTGAGCGAAGTTTATGAAATTTGTATAAAATGCTGAGTTGAACATTTGGAATAGATTTGGATAACCCTCATTTCAATTATGCATTTGGTCAACCCTTGAGAGCCAGTGAAACAGTAAACAAACAACAACAATATATAATATACTCATATACTACGAGTTTTCTCGATATGCTGGATCCTGGACACTTGGGCATTTCAGCGATGATTATGAAATTGGTACAAAATGTTCAGTACAATATTTGGAATAGATTTTGATAAACCTCATTTCAATTATGAATTTGATCAACCCTTGAGGGCCAGTGAACAGTAAACAAACAACAAAAATATATAATATACTCAAATTGTACGAATTTTCTCGATATGCTGGATCCTGGACACTTGGGCATTTCAGCGATGATTATGAAATTGGTACAAAATGTTCAGTACAATATTTGGAATAGATTTTGATAAACCTCATTTCAATTATGAATTTGATCAACCCTTGAGGGCCAGTGAACAGTAAACAAACAACAACAATATATAATATACTCAAATTGTACGAATTTTCTCGATATGCTGGATCCTGGACACTTGGGCATTTGGGCGATGATTATGAAATTGGTACAAAATGTTCAGTACAATATTTGGAATAGATTTTGATAAACCTCATTTCAATTATGAATTTGATCAACCCTTGAGGGCAAGTGAATAGTAAACAAACAACAACAATATATAATATACTCAAATTGTACGATTTTTCTCGATATGCTGGATCCTGGACACTTGGGCATTTTGGCGATGTTTATGAAATTTGTACAAAATATTCAGTAGAACATTTTGAATCTATTTCAAAAGTCCTCATTTCAATTATGCATTTGGTCAACCCTTGAGGGCCAGTGAAATAGTAAACAAACAACAACAAAATATGATATACTCAAATAGTACGAGTTTTCTCAATATGCTGGATCCTGGACACTTGGGCATTTGGGCGATGATTATGAAATATATACAAAATGTTCAGTAGAATATTTGGAATAGATTTGGACAATCCTCATTTCAATTATGCATTTGATCTACCTCTAAGGGCCGGTGAAATAGTAAACAAACAACAACAATATATAATATACTCAAATAGTTCAATTTTTCTCGATATGCTAGATCCTGGACACTTGGGCATTTGGGCGTTGATTATGAAATTTGTACAAAATATTCAGTAGAACATTTTGAATCTATTTCAAAAGTCCTCATTTCAATTATGCATTTGGTCAACCCTTGAGTGCCAGTGAAATAGTAAACAAACAACAACAATATATGATATACTCATATACTACGAGTTTTCTCGATATGCCGGATCCTGGACACTTGGGCAATTGGGCAATGATTATGAAATTTGTGCAAAGTGTTCAGTAGAACATTCTGAATCGATTTGGTCAACCCTCATTACAATTATGCATTTGGTCAGCCCTTGAGTGCCAGTGAAATAGTAAACAAACAACAACAATATATGATATACTCATATACTACGAGTTTTCTCGATATGCTGGATCCTGGACACTTGGGCATTTCAGCGATGATTATGAAATTGGTACAAAATGTTCAGTACAATATTTGGAATAGATTTTGATAAACCTCATTTCAATTATGATTTTGATCAACCCTTGAGGGCCAGTGAATAGTAAACAAACAACAACAATATATAATATACTCAAATTGTACGAATTTTCTCGATATGCTGGATCCTGGACACTTGGGCATTTGGGCGATGATTATGAAATTGGTACAAAATGTTCAGTACAATATTTGGAATAGATTTTGATAAACCTCATTTTAATTATGAAATTGAACAACCCTTGAGGGCCAGTGAATAGTAAACAAACAACAACAATATATAATATACTCAAATTGTACGAATTTTCTCGATATGCTGGATCCTGGACACTTGGGCATTTGGGCGTTGATTATGAAATTTGTACAAAATATTCAGTAGAACATTTTGAATCTAATTCAAAAGTCCTCATTTCAATTATGCATTTGGTCAACCCTTGAGAGCCAGTGAAATAGTAAACAAACAACAACAAAATATGATATACTCAAATTGTACGAATTTTCTCGATATGCTGGATCCTGGACACTTGGGCATTTGGGCGATGATTATGAAATTGGTACAAAATGTTCAGTACAATATTTGGAATAGATTTTGATAAACCTCATTTCAATTATGAATTTGATCAACCCTTGAGGGCAAGTGAATAGTAAACAAACAACAACAATATATAATATACTCAAATTGTACGATTTTTCTCGATATGCTGGATCCTGGACACTTGGGCATTTTGGCGATGTTTATGAAATTTGTACAAAATATTCAGTAGAACATTTTGAATCTATTTCAAAAGTCCTCATTTCAATTATGCATTTGGTCAACCCTTGAGGGCCAGTGAAATAGTAAACAAACAACAACAAAATATGATATACTCAAATAGTACGAGTTTTCTCAATATGCTGGATCCTGGACACTTGGGCATTTGGGCGATGATTATGAAATATATACAAAATGTTCAGTAGAATATTTGGAATAGATTTGGACAATCCTCATTTCAATTATGCATTTGATCTACCTCTAAGGGCCGGTGAAATAGTAAACAAACAACAACAATATATAATATACTCAAATAGTTCAATTTTTCTCGATATGCTAGATCCTGGACACTTGGGCATTTGGGCGTTGATTATGAAATTTGTACAAAATATTCAGTAGAACATTTTGAATCTATTTCAAAAGTCCTCATTTCAATTATGCATTTGGTCAACCCTTGAGTGCCAGTGAAATAGTAAACAAACAACAACAATATATGATATACTCAAATTGTACGAGTTTTCTCGATATGCTGGATCTTGGACACCTGTGCTTTTGGGCGATCATTATGAAATTTGTACAAAATGTTCAGTAGAACATTTGGAATCGATTTCGAATGTCCTCATTTCAATTATGCATTTGATCTACCTCTGGGGCCGGCGAAATAGAAAACAAACAACAACAATATATAATATACTCAAAAACTACGTGTTTTTCGATATGCTGGATGCTGGACACTTGGGCTTACGGGCGATATTTATGAAATTTGTACAAAAAGTTCAGTAGAACATTTGGAATAGATTTGGATAACCCTGATTTATATTATGCATTTGGTCAACCCTTTAGGGTCACAGAAATAGTAAACAAACAACAACAAATACAATATACTCAAATAGTACGAGTTTTCTCGATATGCTGGATCCTGGCCATTTGGGCATTTGGGCGATGATTATGAAATTTGTAAAAAATGTTCAGTAGAACATTTGGAATAGATTTGGATAACCCTCATTTCAATTTTGCATTTGTTCAAACCTTGAGGGCCTAGTAAAATAGTAAACAAACAACAACAAATATAATATACTCAAATAGTACGAGTTTTCTCGATGTGCTGGATCCTGGACAGTTGGGCATTTGGGCGATGATTATGAAATAGTAACAAAATGTTCAGTAGAACATTTTGAATCGATTTCAAAAGTCCTCATTTCAATTATGCGTTTGATCAACCCCTGGGGGCCAGTGAAATAGTAAACAAACAACAATTTACTATATTATACTCAAATAATTCAATTTTTCTCGATATGCTGGATCCTGGAAACTTGGGCATTTAGGCGATATTTATGAAATTTGTACAAAATGTTCAGTAGAACATTTGGAATAGATTTGGATAACCCTGATTTCTATTTTGCCTTTGGTGAACCCTTGAGGGCCACTGAAATAGTAAACAAACAACAACAAATATAATATACTCAAATAGTACGAGATTTTCGATGTACTGAATCCTGGACACCTGGGCATTTGGGCGATGATTAAGAAATTTGTACAAAATGTTCAATAGAACATTTTGAATCGATTTCAAAAGTCCTCATTTCAATTATGCATTTGATCAACCCTTGGGGGCCAGTGAAATAGTAAACAAACAACAATAAACTATATTATACTCAAATAGTTTGATTTTTCTCGATATGCTGGATCCTGGAAACTTGGGCATTTGTGCGATATTTATGAAATTTGTACAAAATGTACAGTAGAATATTTGGAATAGATGTGGACAACTCTCTTTTGAATTATGCATTTGGTCAACCCTTGAGGGCCAGTGAAATAGTAAACAAACAACAACAAATATAATATACTCAAATAGTACGAGTTTTCTCGATATGCTGGATCCTGGCCACTTGGGCATTTGGGCGATGATTATGAAATTGGTACAAAATATTCAGTAGAACATTTTGAATCTATTTCATAAGTTCTCATTTCAACTATGAATTTGATCAACCCCTGAGGGCCAGTGAAATAGTATACAAACAACAACAATATTTGATATACTCAAAAAGTACGTGTTTTCTCGATATGCTGGATCCTGGACACTTGGGCTTATGGGCGATATTTATGAAATTTGTACAAAAAGTTCAGTAGAACATTTGGAATAGATTTGGATAACCCTGATTTCAATTATGCATTTGATCAACCCCTGAGGGCCAGTGAAATAGTAAACAAACAACAACAAATATAATATACTCAAATAGAACGAGTTTTCTCGATATGCTGGATCCTGGACACTTGGGCATTTGGGCGATGATTATGAAATTGTTATAAAATGTTCAGTAGAACATTTTCAATCGATTTCAAAAGTCCTCATTTCAATTATGCATATGATCAACCCCAGGGGGCCAGTGAAATAGTAAACAAACAACAACAAATATAATATACTCAAATAGTACGAGTTTTCTCGATATGCTGGATCCTGGACAGTTGGGCATTTGGGCGATGATTATGAAATTTGTACAAAATGTTCGGTAGAACATTGTGAATGGATTTCAAAAGTCCTCATTTCAACTATGCATTTGATCAACCCCTGAGGGCCAGTGAAATAGTATACAAACAACAACAATATTTGATATACTCAAAAAGTACGTGTTTTCTCGATATGCTGGATCCTGGACACTTGGGTTTTTGGGCAATATTTATGAAATTTGTACAAAATGTTCAGTAGAACATTGTGAATGGATTTCAAAAGTCCTCATTTCAACTATGCATTTGATCAACCCCTGAGGGCCAGTGAAATATTAAACAAACAAAAACAAAATATAATATACTCAAATAGAACGAGTTTTCTCGAAATGCTGGATCCGGGACACTTGGGCATTTGGGCGATGATTATGAAATTGTTATAAAATGTTCAGTAGAACATTTTGAATCGATTTCAAAAGTCCTCATTTCAATTATGCATATGATCAACCCCATGGGGCCAGTGAAATAGTAAACAAACAACAACAAATATAATATACTCAAATAGTACGAGTTTTCTCGATATGCTGGATCCTGGACAGTTGGGCATTTGGGCGATGATTATGAAATTTGTACAAAATGTTCAGTAAAACATTGTGAATGGATTTCAAAAGTCCTCATTTCATCTATGCATTTGATCAACCCCTGAGGGCAAGTGAAATAGTAAACAAACAACAACAAAATATAATATACTCAAATAGAACGAGTTTTCTCGATATGCTGGATCCTGGACACTTGGGCATTTGGGCGATGATTATGAAATTGTTACAAAATGTTTAGTAGAACATTTTGAATCGATTTCAATAGTCCTCATTTCAATTATGTATATGATCAACCCCTGGGGGCCAGTGAAATAGTATACAAACAACAATAAACTATATTATGCTCAAATAGTACGTGTTTTCTTGATATGCTGGATCCTGGACACTTGGGCATTTGGGCGATGAATATGAAATTGGTACAAAATATTCAGTAGAACATTTTGAATCTATTTCATAAGTCCTCATTTCAACTATGAATTTGATCAACCCCTGAGGGCCAATGAAATAGTAAACAAACAACAACAATATATAATATACTCAAATAGTTCGATTTTTCTCGATATGCTGAATCCTGGACACTTGGGCTTTTGGGCGATATTAATGAAATTTGTAAAAAATGTTCAGTAGAACATTTGGAATAGATTTGGATAACCCTCATTTCAATTATGCATTTGTTCAACCCTTGAGGGCCAGTAAAATAGTAAACAAACAACAACAAATATAATATACTCAAATAGTACGAGTTTTCTCGATATGCTGGATCCTGGACAGTTGGGCATTTGGGCGATGATTATGAAATTGTTAAAATGTTCAGTAGAACATTTTGAATTGATTTCAAAAGTCCTCATTTCAATTATGCATATGATCAACCCCAGGGGGCCAGTGAAATAGAATACAAACAACAATAAACTATATTATACTCAAATAGTTCAATTTTTCTCGATATGCTGGATCCTGGACACTTGGGCATTTGGGCGATGATTATGAAATTGTTATAAAATGTTCAGTAGAACATTTTGAATCGATTTCAAAAGTCCTCATTTCAATTATGCATTTGATCAACCCCTGAGGGCCAGTGAAATAGTATACAAACAACAATAAACTATATTATGCTCAAATAGTACGTGTTTTCTAGATATGCAGGATCCTGGACACTTGGGCATATGGGCGATGAATATGAAATTGGAACAAAATGTTCAGTAGAATATTTGTAATAGATTTTGATAAACCTGATTTCAATTTTGCATTTGGTCAACCCTTGAGGGCCACTGAAATAGTAAACAAACAACAACAAATATAATATACTCAAATAGTACGAGTTTTCTCGATATACTGAATCCTGGACACCTGGGCATTTGGGCGATGATTAAGAAATTTGTACAAAATGTTCATTAGAACATTTTGAATCGATTTCAAAAGTCCTCATTTCAATTATGCATTTGATCAACCCCAGGGGGCCAGTGAAATAGTATACAAACAACAACAAATACAATATACTCAAATAGAACGAGTTTTCTCGATATGCTGGATCCTGGACACTTGGGCAATTGGGCGATGATTATGAAATTGTTATAAAATGTTCAGTAGAACATTGTGAATGGATTTCAAAAGTCCTCATTTCATCTATGCATTTGATCAACCCCTGAGGGCCAGTGAAATAGTAAACAAACAACAACAAAATATAATATACTCATATAGAACGAGTTTTCTCGATATGCTGGATCCTGGACACTTGGGCATTTGGGCGATATTAATGAAATTTGTAAAAAATGTTCAGTAGAACATTTGGAATAGATTTGGATAACCCTCATTTCAATTATGCATTTGTTCAACCCTTGAGGGCCAGTAAAATAGTAAACAAACAACAACAAATATAATATACTCAAATAGTACGAGTTTTCTCGATATGCTGGATCCTGGACAGTTGGGCATTTGGGCGATGATTATGAAATTTGTACATAATGTTCAGTAGAACATTGTGAATGGATTTCAAAAGTCCTCATTTCAACTATGCATTTGATCAACCCCTGAGGGCCAGTGAAATAGTATACAAACAACAACAATATTTGATATACTCAAAAAGTACGTGTTATCTCGATATGCTGGATCCTGGACACTTGGGCTTATGGGCGATATTTATGAAATTTGTACAAAAAGTTCAGTAGAACATTTGGAATAGATTTGGATAACCCTGATTTCAATTATGCATTTGATCAACCCCTGAGGGCCAGTGAAATAGTAAACAAACAACAACAAATATAATATACTCAAATAGTTCGATTTTTCTCGATATGCTGAATCCTGGACACTTGGGCATTTGGGCGATGATTATGAAATTGGTACAAAATGTTCAGTACAATATTTGGAATAGATTTTGATAAACCTCATTTCAATTATGAATTTGATCAACCCTTGAGGGCAAGTGAATAGTAAACAAACAACAACAATATATAATATACTCAAATTGTACGAATTTTCTCGATATGCTGGATCCTGGACACTTGGGCATTTGGGCGATGATTATGAAATATATACAAAATGTTCAGTAGAATATTTGGAATAGATTTGGACAACCCTCATTTCAATTATACATTTGGTCAACCCTTGAGGGCCACTGAAATAGTAAACAAACAACAACAATATATAATATACTCAAATAGTACGTGTTTTTTCGATATGCTGGATCCTGGACCTTGGGCATTTGAGCGAAGTTTATGAAATTTGTATAAAATGCTCAGTTGAACATTTGGAATAGATTTGGATAACCCTCATTTCAATTATGCATTTGGTCAACCCTTGATGGCCAGTGAAATAGTAAACAAAGAACAACAATATATAATATACTCAAATAGTTCAATTTTTCTAGATATGCTGGATCCTGGACACTTGGGAATTTGGGCGATGTTTATGAAATATGTACAAAATGTTCAGTAGAATATTTGGAATAGATTTGGACATCCCTCATTTTAATTATGCATTTGGTCAACCCTTGAGAGCCAGTGAAACAGTAAACAAACAACAACAATATATAATATACTCATATACTACGAGTTTTCTCGATATGCTGGATCCTGGATACTTGGGCATTTCAGCGATGATTATGAAATTGGTACAAAATGTTCAGTACAATATTTGGAATAGATTTTGATAAACCTCATTTCAATTATGAATTTGATCAACCCTTGAGGGCTAGTGAACAGTAAACAAACAACAACAATATATAATATACTCAAATTGTACGAATTTTCTCGACATGCTGGATCCTGGACACTTGGGCATTTGGGCGATGATTATGAAATTGGTACAAAATGTTCAGTAGAACATTTTGAATCTATTTCAAATGTCCTCATTTCAATTATGCATTTGATCAACCCCTGAGGGCCAGTGAAATAGTAAACAAAGAACAACAATATATAATATACTCAAATAGTTCAATTTTTCTAGATATGCTGGATCCTGGACACTTGGGCATTTGGGCGATGATTATGAAATTGGTACAAAATGTTCAGTACAATATTTGGAATAGATTTTGATAAACCTCATTTCAATTATGAATTTGATCAACCCTTGAGGGCAAGTGAATAGTAATCAAACAACAACAATATATAATATACTCAAATTGTACGATTTTTCTCGATATGCTGGATCCTGGACGCTTGGGCATTTTGGCGATGTTTATGAAATTTGTACAAAATATTCAGTAGAATATTTGGAATAGATTTGGACAACCCTCATTTCAATTATGCATTTGGTCAACCCTTGAGAGCCAGTGAAACAGTAAACAAACAACAACAATATATAACATACTCAAATTGTACGATTTTTCTCGATATGCTGGATCCTGGACGCTTGGGCATTTTGGCGATGTTTATGAAATTTGTACAAAATATTCAGTAGAATATTTGGAATAGATTTGGACAACCCTCATTTCAATTATGCATTTGGTCAACCCTTGAGAGCCAGTGAAACAGTAAACAAACAACAACAATATATAACATACTCAAATAGTACGTGTTTTCTCGATATGCTGGATCCTGGACACTTGGGCTTTTGGGCGATATTTATGAAATTTGTACAAAATATTCAGTAGAACATTTGGAATAGATTTCAAAAGTCCTCATTTCAACTATGCATTTAATCAACCCTTGAGGGCCAGTGAAATAGTAAACAAACAACAACAATATATAATATACTCAAATAGTACGTGTTTTTTCGATATGCTGGATCCTGGACCTTGGGCATTTGAGCGAAGTTTATGAAATTTGTATAAAATGCTCAGTTGAACATTTGGAATAGATTTGGATAACCCTCATTTCAATTATGAAATTGATCAACCCTTGAGGGCCAGTGAATAGTAAACAAACAACAACAATATATAATATACTCAAATTATACGAATTTTCTCGATATGCTGGATCCTGGACACTTGGGCATTTGGGCGATGATTATGAAATTGGTACAAAATGTTCAGTACAATATTTGGAATAGATTTTGATAAACCTCATTTCAATTATGAAATTGATCAACACTTGAGGGCCAGTGAAATAGTAAACAAACAACAACAATATATAATATACTCAAATAGTACGTGTTTTCTCGATATGCTGGATCCTGGACACTTGGGCTTTTGGGCGATATTTATGAAATTCGTACAAAATATTCAGTAGAACATTTGGAATAGATTTCAAAAGTCCTCATTTCAACTATGCATTTGGTCAACCCTTGAGGGCCAGTGAAATAGTAAACAAACAACAACAAAATATGATATACTCAAATAGTACGAGTTTTCTCAATATGCTGGATCCTGGACACTTGGGCATTTAGGCGATGATTATGAAATATATACAAAATGTTCAGTAGAACATTTGGAATAGATTTGGATAACCCTCATTTCAATTATGCATTTGGTCAACCCTTGATGGCCAGTGAAATAGTAAACAAAGAACAACAATATATAATATACTCAAATAGTTCAATTTTTCTAGATATGCTGGATCCTGGACACTTGGGAATTTGGGCGATGTTTATGAAATATGTACAAAATGTTCAGTAGAATATTTGGAATAGATTTGGACAACCCTCATTTCAATTATGAATTTGGTCAACCCTTGAGAGCCAGTGAAACAGTAAACAAACAACAACAATATATAATATACTCATATACTACGAGTTTTCTCGATATGCTGGATCCTGGACACTTGGGCATTTGGGCGATGATTATGAAATTGGTACAAAATGTTCAGTACAATATTTGGAATAGGTTTTGATAAACCTCATTTCAATTATGAATTTGATCAACCCTTGAGGGCCAGTGAACAGTAAACAAACAACAACAATATATAATATACTCAAATTGTACGAATTTTCTCGATATGCTGGATCCTGGACACTTGGGCATTTGGGCGATGATTATGAAATTGGTACAAAATGTTTAGTACAATATTTGGAACAGATTTTGATAAACCTCATTTTAATTATGAAATTGATCAACCCTTGAGGGCCAGTGAATAGTAAACAAACAACAACAATATATAATATACTCAAATTGTACGAATTTTCTGGATATGCTGGATCCTGGACACTTGGGCATTTGGGCGATGATTATGAAATTGGTACAAAATGTTCAGTAGAACATTTTGAATCTATTTCAAATGTCCTCATTTCAATTATGCATTTGATCAACCCCTGAGGGCCAGTGAAATAGTAAACAAAGAACAACAATATATAATATACTCAAATAGTTCAATTTTTCTAGATATGCTGGATCCTGGACACTTGGGAATTTGGGCGATGTTTATGAAATATGTACAAAATGTTCAGTAGAATATTTGGAATAGATTTGGACAACCCTCATTTCAATTATGAATTTGGTCAACCCTTGAGAGCCAGTGAAACAGTAAACAAACAACAACAATATATAATATACTCATATACTACGAGTTTTCTCGATATGCTGGATCCTGGACACTTGGGCATTTGGGCGATGATTATGAAATTGGTACAAAATGTTCAGTACAATATTTGGAATAGATTTTGATAAACCTCATTTCAATTATGAATTTGATCAACCCTTGAGGGCCAGTGAACAGTAAACAAACAACAACAATATATAATATACTCAAATTGTACGAATTTTCTCGATATGCTGGATCCTGGACACTTGGGCATTTGGGCGATGATTATGAAATTGGTACAAAATGTTTAGTACAATATTTGGAACAGATTTTGATAAACCTCATTTTAATTATGAAATTGATCAACCCTTGAGGGCCAGTGAATAGTAAACAAACAACAACAATATATAATATACTCAAATTGTACGAATTTTCTGGATATGCTGGATCCTGGACACTTGGGCATTTGGGCGATGATTATGAAATTGGTACAAAATGTTCAGTAGAACATTTTGAATCTATTTCAAATGTCCTCATTTCAATTATGCATTTGATCAACCCCTGAGGGCCAGTGAAATAGTAAACAAACCACAACAATATAAAATATACTCAAATTGTACGAATTTTCTCGATATGCTGGATCCTGGACACTTGGGCTTTTGGGCGATATTTATGAAATTTGTACAAAATATTCAGTAGAACATTTGGAATAGATTTGGATAACCCTCATTTCAATTATGCATTTGGTCAACCCTTGAGGGACAGTGAACAGTAAACAAACAACAAAAATATATAATATACTCAAATTGTACGAATTTTCTCGATATGCTGGATCCTGGACACTTGGGCATTTGGGCGATGATTATGAAATTGGTACAAAATGTTCAGTACAATATTTGGAATAGATTTTGATAAACCTCATTTTAATTATGAAATTGATCAACCCTTGAGGGCCAGTGAATAGTAAACAAACAACAACAATATATAATATACTCAAATTGTACGAATTTTCTCGATATGCTGGATCCTGGACACTTGGGCATTTGGGCGATGTTTATGAAATTTGTACAAAATGTTCAGTAAAACATTTGGAATCGATTTCGAATGTCCTCATTTCAATTATGCATTTGATCTACCTCTAAGGGCCGGTGAAATAGTAAACAAACAACAACAAAATATGATATACTCAAATTGTACGAATTTTCTCGATATGCTGGATCCTGGACACTTGGGCATTTGGGCGATGATTATGAAATTGGTACAAAATGTTCAGTACAATATTTGGAATAGATTTTGATAAACCTCATTTCAATTATGAATTTGATCAACCCTTGAGGGCAAGTGAATAGTAATCAAACAACAACAATATATAATATACTCAAATTGTACGATTTTTCTCGATATGCTGGATCCTGGACGCTTGGGCATTTTGGCGATATTTATGAAATTTGTACAAAATATTCAGTAGAACATTTTGAATCTATTACAAAAGTCCTCATTTCAATTATGCATTTGGTCAACCCTTGAGGGCCAGTGAAATAGTAAACAAACAACAACAAAATATGATATACTCAAATAGTACGAGTTTTCTCAATATGCTGGATCCTGGACACTTGGGCATTTGGGCGATGATTATGAAATATATACAAAATGTTCAGTAGAACATTTGGAATAGATTTGGATAACCCTCATTTCAATTATGCATTTGGTCAACCCTTGATGGCCAGTGAAATAGTAAACAAAGAACAACAATATATAATATACTCAAATAGTTCAATTTTTCTAGATATGCTGGATCCTGGACACTTGGGAATTTGGGCGATGTTTATGAAATATGTACAAAATGTTCAGTAGAATATTTGGAATAGATTTGGACAACCCTCATTTCAATTATGAATTTGGTCAACCCTTGAGAGCCAGTGAAACAGTAAACAAACAACAACAATATATAATATACTCATATACTACGAGTTTTCTCGATATGCTGGATCCTGGACACTTGGGCATTTGGGCGATGATTATGAAATTGGTACAAAATGTTCAGTACAATATTTGGAATAGATTTTGATAAACCTCATTTCAATTATGAATTTGATCAACCCTTGAGGGCCAGTGAACAGTAAACAAACAACAACAATATATAATATACTCAAATTGTACGAATTTTCTCGATATGCTGGATCCTGGACACTTGGGCATTTGGGCGATGATTATGAAATTGGTACAAAATGTTTAGTACAATATTTGGAACAGATTTTGATAAACCTCATTTTAATTATGAAATTGATCAACCCTTGAGGGCCAGCGAATAGTAAACAAACAACAACAATATATAATATACTCAAATTGTACGAATTTTCTGGATATGCTGGATCCTGGACACTTGGGCATTTGGGCGATGATTATGAAATTGGTACAAAATGTTCAGTAGAACATTTTGAATCTATTTCAAATGTCCTCATTTCAATTATGCATTTGATCAACCCCTGAGGGCCAGTGAAATAGTAAACAAAGAACAACAATATATAATATACTCAAATAGTTCAATTTTTCTAGATATGCTGGATCCTGGACACTTGGGAATTTGGGCGATGTTTATGAAATATGTACAAAATGTTCAGTAGAATATTTGGAATAGATTTGGACAACCCTCATTTCAATTATGAATTTGGTCAACCCTTGAGAGCTAGTGAAACAGTAAACAAACAACAACAATATATAATATACTCATATACTACGAGTTTTCTCGATATGCTGGATCCTGGACACTTGGGCATTTGGGCGATGATTATGAAATTGGTACAAAATGTTCAGTACAATATTTGGAATAGATTTTGATAAACCTCATTTCAATTATGAATTTGATCAACCCTTGAGGGCCAGTGAACAGTAAACAAACAACAACAATATATATTATACTC
Source organism: Sipha maydis (assembly GCA_034509805.1). Taxonomy (NCBI): domain Eukaryota; kingdom Metazoa; phylum Arthropoda; class Insecta; order Hemiptera; family Aphididae; genus Sipha; species Sipha maydis. The sequence goes on along the minus strand of JASXSY010001783.1, from coordinate 3,204 downwards.
AAATTGTACGAATTTTCTCGATATGCTGGATCCTGGACACTTGGGCATTTGGGCGATGATTATGAAATTGGTACAAAATGTTTAGTACAATATTTGGAACATATTTTGATAAACCTCATTTTAATTATGAAATTGATCAACCCTTGAGGGCCAGTGAATAGTAAACAAACAACAACAATATATAATATACTCAAATTGTACGAATTTTCTGGATATGCTGGATCCTGGACACTTGGGCTTTTGGGCGATATTTATGAAATTTGTACAAAATATTCAGTAGAACATTTGGAATAGATTTCAAAAGTCCTCATTTCAATTATGCATTTAGTCAACCCTTGAGGGCCAGTGAAATAGTAAACAAACAACAACAATATATAATATACTCAAATAGTACGAGTTTTTTCGATATGCTGGATCCTGGACCTTGGGTATTTGAGCGAAGTTTATGAAATTTGTATAAAATGCTGAGTTGAACATTTGGAATAGATTTGGATAACCCTCATTTCAATTATGCATTTGGTCAACCCTTGAGAGCCAGTGAAACAGTAAACAAACAACAACAATATATAATATACTCATATACTACGAGTTTTCTCGATATGCTGGATCCTGGACACTTGGGCATTTCAGCGATGATTATGAAATTGGTACAAAATGTTCAGTACAATATTTGGAATAGATTTTGATAAACCTCATTTCAATTATGAATTTGATCAACCCTTGAGGGCCAGTGAACAGTAAACAAACAACAAAAATATATAATATACTCAAATTGTACGAATTATCTCGATATGCTGGATCCTGGACACTTGGGCATTTCAGCGATGATTATGAAATTGGTACAAAATGTTCAGTACAATTTTTGGAATAGATTTTGATAAACCTCATTTCAATTATGAATTTGATCAACCCTTGAGGGCCAGTGAACAGTAAACAAACAACAACAATATATAATATACTCAAATTGTACGAATTTTCTCGATATGCTGGATCCTGGACACTTGGGCATTTGGGCGATGATTATGAAATTGGTACAAAATGTTCAGTACAATATTTGGAATAGATTTTGATAAACCTCATTTCAATTATGAATTTGATCAACCCTTGAGGGCAAGTGAATAGTAAACAAACAACAACAATATATAATATACTCAAATTGTACGATTTTTCTCGATATGCTGGATCCTGGACACTTGGGCATTTTGGCGATGTTTATGAAATTTGTACAAAATATTCAGTAGAACATTTTGAATCTATTTCAAAAGTCCTCATTTCAATTATGCATTTGATCTACCTCTAAGGGCCGGTGAAATAGTAAACAAACAACAACAATATATAATATACTCAAATAGTTCAATTTTTCTCGATATGCTAGATCCTGGACACTTGGGCATTTGGGCGTTGATTATGAAATTTGTACAAAATATTCAGTAGAACATTTTGAATCTATTTCAAAAGTCCTCATTTCAATTATGCATTTGGTCAACCCTTGAGTGCCAGTGAAATAGTAAACAAACAACAACAATATATGATATACTCATATACTACGAGTTTTCTCGATATGCCGGATCCTGGACACTTGGGCAATTGGGCAATGATTATGAAATTTGTGCAAAGTGTTCAGTAGAACATTCTGAATCGATTTGGTCAACCCTCATTACAATTATGCATTTGGTCAGCCCTTGAGTGCCAGTGAAATAGTAAACAAACAACAACAATATATGATATACTCATATACTACGAGTTTTCTCGATATGCTGGATCCTGGACACTTGGGCATTTCAGCGATGATTATGAAATTGGTACAAAATGTTCAGTACAATATTTGGAATAGATTTTGATAAACCTCATTTCAATTATGATTTTGATCAACCCTTGAGGGCCAGTGAATAGTAAACAAACAACAACAATATATAATATACTCAAATTGTACGAATTTTCTCGATATGCTGGATCCTGGACACTTGGGCATTTGGGCGATGATTATGAAATTGGTACAAAATGTTCAGTACAATATTTGGAATAGATTTTGATAAACCTCATTTTAATTATGAAATTGATCAACCCTTGAGGGCCAGTGAATAGTAAACAAACAACAACAATATATAATATACTCAAATTGTACGAATTTTCTCGATATGCTGGATCCTGGACACTTGGGCATTTGGGCGTTGATTATGAAATTTGTACAAAATATTCAGTAGAACATTTTGAATCTAATTCAAAAGTCCTCATTTCAATTATGCATTTGGTCAACCCTTGAGAGCCAGTGAAATAGTAAACAAACAACAACAAAATATGATATACTCAAATTGTACGAATTTTCTCGATATGCTGGATCCTGGACACTTGGGCATTTGGGCGATGATTATGAAATTGGTAATGAAATTGGTACAAAATGTTCAGTACAATATTTGGAATAGATTTTGATAAACCTCATTTCAATTATGAATTTGATCAACCCTTGAGGGCAAGTGAATAGTAAACAAACAACAACAATATATAATATACTCAAATTGTACGATTTTTCTCGATATGCTGGATCCTGGACACTTGGGCATTTTGGCGATGTTTATGAAATTTGTACAAAATATTCAGTAGAACATTTGAATCTATTTCAAAAGTCCTCATTTCAATTATGCATTTGGTCAACCCTTGAGGGGCCAGTGAAATAGTAAACAAACAACAACAAAATATGATATACTCAAATAGTACGAGTTTTCTCAATATGCTGGATCCTGGACACTTGGGCATTTGGGCGATGATTATGAAATATATACAAAATGTTCAGTAGAATATTTGGAATAGATTTGGACAATCCTCATTTCAATTATGCATTTGATCTACCCTCTAAGGGCCCGGTGAAATAGTAACAAACAACAACAATATATAATATACTCAAATAGTTCAATTTTTCTCGATATGCTAGATCCTGGACACTTGGGCATTTGGGCGTTGATTATGAAATTTGTACAAAATATTCAGTAGAACATTTTTGAATCTATTTCAAAAGTCCTCATTTCAATTATGCATTTGGTCAACCCTTGAGTGCCAGTGAAATAGTAAAACAAACAACAACAATATATGATATACTCATATACTACGAGTTTTCTCGATATGCCGGATCCTGGACACTTGGGCAATTGGGCAATGATTATGAAATTTGTGCAAAGTGTTCAGTAGAACATTCTGAATCGATTTGGT
>JASXSY010001782.1:0-60265 GCA_034509805.1 Sipha maydis | reverse complement strand
TGAACAAAAAATTATATATATTTTTAATCCTCCCCATTTGTTGAAGTCAACTCGAAATATGTTTTTAAAATACTACTTTAAAATTGATGATCAATCAACAAATAGTAACTTTTTAGCTGATTTTTACAAAAATTATTCAAAATTAAACTTGAGACTAGCGCCTAAATTAACTTATGCTCACATATATCCTGGCCCATTCGAAAAAATGAGAGTAAAGTTAGCTCTACAGGTATTTAGTGAAAGTGTTGCTGCAGGAATGTTCACTTACTTAGCAGTTGAAAAATTACTACTTGAAGCTAATTTTACCATACAGTTCATAAGTAAAATGGATATGCTTTTTGATATATTTAATTCCTCAAATATACCGAATGAATAAATCTAATAGAAGGCCTTTCAAAAATACAGTTACAGAGAGATCACTTAAATATGATGCTATCATTTTTTGAAAAGTAGAGAGTTATTTCTGTAAATGGCACTAACGTGACAGCACGAATGAATTTCATAAATGGATGCCATTAATGGTCTTTTTATGTTATGGGATTCAAATGATAAAGATTTTGTTTTATGTACTTCCCGTCTAAATCAAGATAGAATAGAAAATTTATTTGGTATGTTCAGGTTACAAAATGGAAATAATCAAAATCCTAAGTCTGTACAATTTTACTGCGCCTTTAAAAAATTATTCTGTTTGAATTATTTCCAACATTCACCAGACGCAAATTGTATTAAAGACCTAGATAGTATATTATGTCATTTAAATCCTGCAGAGCAAACAAACAGTTCAAGTGTAATATTTCCTGATGAAACGCCAATCACTTGTTCAACTAGTTTAAAGATAGGTACTGTTGACTATAGAAACCTTGATGTACCAGAGTCTAATGCTTTGACTTTTGTTTGCAGATACCTATATTGCAAATGTCTTAATGTGCATCGTTGTGAATTGTGCATAGAGTATGGTAGAAGCCAAAAAGATCTTTACAAAACACTTCTTTTGTGCTACTTTAAGGCATATACTAATAAAGAAAAAACAGTTTTTGGTAATCTACAAATGTACCACACCAGTTTTTATGACTACATAAATGAGCTAGAAAATTTGTTTACGGAAAATTTCCCTGTTTTTGCTGTTGAGAAAAATGTAGGAACTAAACTCAAAAATGCCTGTTATAATGTTCCATTTGAACACCCTTGTGAAAATTTTGATCATCAATATCTGATAAAATTGTTTGTAAGGTTCAGAACAACATTTGTAATAATGTACATTATTACAATTCATGATTCAAAAACTGTTATTTTTTTTTTTTTATGTTTTTATATATTCCTGTGGCCGAGGGAATCAGTATTTATATGTATTAATGTGTATGATAATCACTATCGGTCTGTATTAATGTTAAATGTCTGTAATTATCCATATTTGTTTGTATAAATGTCTGTAATTATCAGTATTTGTTTGTTTAAATATCTGTACTAATTACTAATAATTATTTGTTTGTGCAACTAAAAAAAAAAAATGTATATAAACTTTTAAATGTGATACTAATTAAATTTTTAAAAGCATGTCTAATAATTGTTTAATACAAAATGTATACTAATTAATTGTTGTGTTATATTTTTTGAAGTGTTTGGTTTTAATTTGTGGCTGGTTTGAGGTTTTTGTTATAAAAACCTTTAAATGTCTGTACTGACTGTACTAATTCTAATGATTATTTGTTTGCATAACTAAAAAATATATGGATGTATAACAACTTGATTGTAAATGTGATACTAATCAAATTGTGAAAAGCATGTCTAATAAGTTGTTAAATGAAAAATGTATACTAATTACTAATTATTTGTTGTGGTGTTTTGGTTTCAATTTGTGGCTGGTTTGAGGTTTTTTTATATAATTATATTCTATTTTATACGACCTAATACAACATGCAAATTTATAATAAATGTTATACCTACAGCCTACAGACATATATATAAGCATAGAGTAAGTATGTAAGTTAGTGGTATACAAGGGATGCTTTTGCTACCCCATGTATTTTAATATTAATTAAAATTAAATACTAATAGTTATATTGTATACTAATTGAAAACAATAAGTTTAGTTTTACAGAAAGGTTACACTGTTGACCTGTTGGGAAGATGGCCGCCACGATTTTTCGTTCGGTCTATGCTGTATGTGTTAATTCCTATCAGTGTTAGGGCCCTGGTTAAGTTTCATATTGAAATTGTACTTTTATTATCATTGTTTTTATTTTTTTGTGTGAATTATATTATTATTTAGATATAGGTAGTTTGCAGCTGGCCAGTTGAACTCCACGAATTGTGAGTTTTTTATTTATTATTTATTTATTTTAATTTACAAATGTATTATTCTTGGGCCAAAAGAGCCACAATTATTATTATTTTTATATATTATATTATACATTTATAATATAAATGTGTGTTGGGCCAGAAGGGCTGTAATTAATTTATATTTTTACTATTGTATTGTTGTGATTTATTTATATTTGTTGTCAATTTTATTCAGCTTTTACCAGCAATACACACACCATTTATACCATAATTTTTTTACATTTTATTTAATTTTAGTTACCATTTTCCTTTCTTCTTTTTATGATTTATAAGTACACACATATACACATTTACACACCACCACAACACATAGTCGGACAGTATTTGCACGGCGATCCCAACCATTATTGTCCGATCTATTACACACATATACACAAATCCAAACAGTGTGCCGGTCGCATACCATACATAAACAAACTGCGCGGCGGCGCTGCATTTAAGCGATCGGGCGCGCGTAATATTAATTTACGCTACCGGCGCGCACAATATGAGATATATCGTTATACATTTTTAACAACTAAAAAAAAGAATGTTGATTATCAACATATGAATATATATATCATTAATGAACTTGAAATAATTTTGTAATGAAAATAATTTACAGTTAATAATGAATGAACTATTCAAGTATATTTTATATATCCAAATATAAAAATATTATTACGTACATACATTTACAGAATATACAGAAGAGGAAAAACAAACGATATTGCAACAATATAACAATTCTAAGAGGACATTTAGAACATATATAAAAATCTAAACAGTACATCTAAAATCTATTATGTATCACATAACATTTGGCCATAACTCCAGGAGAACGTGTCAAAGCTGTCGACTACGTATAGACCTCGGTATACAACGCGTTAAAAACATCGACTATTTAATAAATACTGATGTATTGGTATAACATCGATGTTGAAAATAATTGTAGTTCATCAATAATTACCCGTAGCCAGTAGAAGAAAATCAATAAAAATCCGTACAAACCGGACACGTCGAAAAAATGATTCTAGCCGCCTCGGAGTGTTTCGGTGACCTTGACGAACGCCATTTTCCCTGACCGCAACTAAAGCCATCACGATCAGTCAGCGTTCGTAATGTAGACGTGCCTTGTACAATTCTGTACCTGCGGAAAACGGACAATACGATTAGGGCAATTCGACGCTTCGAAGAGAAAATAAACACGGCAATTATTAAGAACTGGATGACAGGTCTTAATTACCAAACACAACTTTGACAACGCCACCATTCAGAACGGCGCAGCAGCAGAAACGATCGCCCATTACAACGCACACACAACCATACGGCCCGTGAAGTCAAGAGAAATAATTGAGGTTACTGCATAGAAAATAGATTAGTTACTAACCGATGACGGTTGCGCCTCGGTCGAAAAACGAACGACGCAGTATTGTACGTTGATACAACCCGGTATTCAGTAGAGAGAGGGCACAGCGCGTCGTGATCCCACTACCGCTCTGCCAACGACGGGCACTCCTGAACGGCCATTATTGGACAATATCTGGTACTCCCCCCCAAACTCCCGCATTCTACGTACGTCACGCTCCGAAGAATAACAGTATACATATTCATGCTCCGAATAATGTCGAAATATGCCACAGAATAGATAGAATATTCATTGTTCTGGTCGTAACCTGCCAATTACATTATCTGAATCTGAAATACTAAACCTGTTATAGTTAATAAATATCCAAATAAAGCCTCGTTCATACTAATAAAAATTTAAGTTGTGCGTCGTATTCGGCGCAAATTTGTTCGTGCGCCAATTAATATGTGCGTGTGTGTACGTACGTGTTCGCATACAAATATTTTCGTCGCATTCCACACACGCGATCTGTGGACTATTTGTTTTTTATGTCGCAAATTCATTCAATGTGGACGTATTTGTTCGTGTACTTTTCGGTTTTAAAAATAATCATAACATGCAGCCAAACATGTACGTTCCGCTAGCAATATTTGATAAGACAAACCAGAGGCTCCTAAAATCTATTGCTGAATGTGAATTTGTACACAAAGTTGCCTATCCTAAATCCTTAATAACATTAATTCTGTGTGTATTCTGTGAAAAATATATTGATGATCTTCTTTTTGCACAATGAGATGCCTATCCTCAAATATCTATTGTCAATATTTATTATATATGTTATATATGTTATTATAAGTCTACCCAGGGGGCCGATTCTTGGAAAATGATAAACCTTGTCGAATACGATAAACAAATTAGTCGTAGGATATAACATTGTTTTAATTCTTGAAAAGTGATAAAATTTTATCGATTAAAAATCATTCGACTATTTGTCACATGCATGACAACTATTGACAAAATGTTATCGATTAAAATCGTTGAGGTATATAATACCTAATGTAATTTCTTTATGATGAGTTATCATTTTAATTGATCAAATTATTATTCTTATTCTATAATTATAATATATTATACCCCGTTTTTATTTTAATTAATTAAAGACAATGGCATTATTTTATGGAATAGAAAATTTGTTCATTTTACAAAATGTATATTTACATCAAAACAATGTACAAACTAGTAGACTACAAACTAAAAGAGACGAAGTTGTTGATCCATTTCAAATCTGGGATAGTTTATTTTTAAAAAATTTCAGATTAACAAAAAATGTTGCTCGTTTTTTAATTGAAATGTTGTCACCACACTTTTAAGTAGGAAACTACTCGTCGTCACTTGATTTAAGTACCAAAGTTAGTAATTATTATTTTATATTTATATATCATGATGTTTATTTAGAAGTTATTTTGTTATTTTGTACTTAGGTCTTAGTTGCTTTAAATTTCTTTGCAACGGGTTCATATCAGTCACCAGTTGGTAATAGTCGTTTCATTGCTATTTCCCAATCTAGTGTTTCTCGTTGCATTGACGAAGTTGTATGTGCATTAAATCATGCCGAAATATTTCATAAATGGGTTAAATTTCCAAGTAACATCAAAGAATTGACTAAACTTCGCAATGAATAATAAACTAATTTTAAAAAATAATGTAAAGTGACGGTTTCCTAAAAATTGACATCTAGAAAATATTTAATGAATGTATTTCTTGTTCAAAGTATTTTAGGATCTAGATACATACTTTGTGATTGATTTAAAAAAGTTAAAAAAAAAAAACTAACTTGGTCCAACCTTATACTAATTATTTTCCACCAAGGTACCTAATAAACATGCAAATTATTTTTATAGTTTTTACAAAAAGACTGGTTTCCCAAGTGTTATTGGATGTATTGATTGCACACATGTGGCTATTGTGCCCCCCTCTACAAATTTGAATTTGAATGAAAATCAACATCCGGAATATACATATGTTAATTATACTAGTTAATTATTAAGTTATTATCTTGTGAATATCATATTTTAATAAGTGTTATGTATACACTTTATATATTTTTTAGATGCTTGATAAAAGACAGGACATTACACTATAAACCAGAAAAAGCAACAGCTATAATAAATTCTTGTGTAGTTCTGCATAATCTGTGTATAACATTTAATGTCCCTAAGTACTTAGAAAACACAGATGATTATGATTTTGGCATGTATCATGACCAAAATAATATGGATGCTAATGTGTTAAATGATCGCAACAGAGAACTGATATTAGGAAGACATCAAAGAGAGAGAATACGTAGACTTTTACACAATAGGAATATCAGAGAATAATCAAAACTAAAAACACTTCAAAATGTATAGTAATATTATTTAAACAAATACTAATAATAATAATTTCATATTCCTTTTAAAACTTTATAATATATCCTTAAACATAATATATAAAACTTAATATAACATAATTTGTAGTTTTACTTTGGACTAGATACATATTTCAAAGTTTAGTAAATCAATTGTATTATAACTTAAAATCAACAAATAAACCCATATTAACAATTAACACAATAAAAAAAAAACTGCTTGCCTTTTTTACCAACTGAGAACTTTAAACAAAATTCAGTTTTATTTATGTATTGACGAATCGAAAAAATATTGTCGATACAGTTCCTGAAATCACCAATGTTGCCACTACCAACAGTCTGATGGACGGCCTATGAAAGTTTCTTACGGAGTTCGGGAAGACGACGACACTCGTTCGATCGTACCGACCGTCAACAGCTACACGGACGTCGATGGAGAGCCGACAACATATAAACAACAGGTCAATTGTGAGCTCTATAACAACAACAATAATAATAATAATAATAAATATAAAAAATATAATTATAATAATAATGATGGAAATGAAAATGAACTAGTGATGGGACGAACATATGACGAACGAAACATATCAAATCGAAATTTAAGTATCGAACATCGTAACCGATGAAAATGCCATTACCAAAATATTTAAACGAGTGAAAATTTATAAAACGTTAGACATTCGCGATCAATTGTGTTATTTGGACACGATCGACGCTATCATTTTGTCTCAATTTTTAAACAAGCCCACAACGAACTGGAATAATTTTAAACGGACGGACGCCAATCTTATGCTCGAGTCATGAATGAAATCCTCAGTTTACCAAAATCAATAAACTTTTACATCGATATTTTACAAACAACACGCATTTATTATAAAATAATAGAATATTGAAACAGAACATTTGTAAAAAATTAAAAATAACGCACAACGAATATGTTTTTGTATCAACACTTTTGTACAATTTTTTATAATTTCTATATATTTATAAACGTATTATTATTTTATTTTTTTATATAATATGTTTTTTTATTATTTTCGTAAATATTTTTATATGTATTATTATTTTATTATATGATTTTTATATATTTTTTTAATTTATTATGTTTTGTATTTTTATACAAAGATATTTCCAGGTGAAAAATCACAAAAGCTAAAATCATTTTGCCCCACCAGATGGGTAGAGCGCCATGATGCTGTCATGCTATTTCATGAATTACAGCCTGCAATTATATCTTCTCTAGAAGAAATTTCTTCTTGGACAGACGTTGATACATCATCAACAGCTAATCAACTTTCAGCTTCAATAGAACAATCTAAGTTCTAAATATCTCTCATGATTTTAGTTAAATTATTTTCAATGTCTGTGCCATTAAGTAGACTTCTACAAACTGAAAGTTTAGATTTAAAACAAGCTCTTTCTTTTGCCAATGTTACTCAAAATACATTAAAAGATATTCGTGTGAATGCCATTGAAGAGTTTAGTAAAATATTTAAGTCTGTTGAAACATATTGTAATAAAATTGGATTCCCAGAATATCAGGTCTCCAAACACATAGAAGTAATGTAGCCACAAACAATCCAGAAAGTTACTACAGTGTTACAATATTTATCCCTTTCTTGGATAATTTTATAGATCAACTGAATGATCGATTTTTATCACACGAGAATATATTAAGCAGCTTTACTTGTTTATTTCCTAATTCTGACTTTAAAATTAGCAATGATATCGAAGAAAGTTTTAAACTACTTTCAGAAATGTATAAAGATATGTTATAATGTATAATACATGAAAATAATTTGGGTAATATAAGTGAATATTCGAGAAATGCTGGATTACAATTATGGCAAAATAATTTTAAGCACCAGTCAGAAATTATTCAAACAAAAAAAACTGTTACATACCTGTACTTTCAGTGTGATCCTCAAATATATCCAATAATTTCAAAATTGCTGCAAATATTTATTACTTTATCAGTTACCACAGCCACTGGAGAACGGTCGTTTTCAACACTACGACGTATTAAGACCTACTTTAAGAAATACAATAGGACAAAATAGGCTTAATAGTCTAGCTTTAATAAATATTCATAGGGATATTGAAGTTGATCCGAATAATATAATTAATGAGATGAGTAAATCATCAAATAAAAGATTGAAGTTAAATTTGTAAATTCTTAATTTTTTAATTAAATATATTGTTAAGTTTTACAATGGAAAAAAAAATTAAAAAGTATATTACGTCATATTATAATTTATATTTAAACTAATAGTGTATATATAAAATTAAAGTCAAAGTTACATGACCAAAATTATAAAGGATTTACATAATTTTGTTAATTGTAAAATGTGTTATATTTTTACCTTGACCTCCCCCCCTTCGACAAAAATCCTGTGTGCGCCACTGCAGAGGAGGATATTTTATTAGTTATATTTAATGCACGAGGAAAAAATGAATCAGCACCTGGTTTTTTTTTTTTAAATAAGGTAGGTACTCGTATAATAAATAAATCATTACTTCTGGAAGAGTATGATGGAACACGAAAGCCTAACTGTGCTAATAAAAAAAGACAATCAATATTTCCATTTAACAAATCATAAATGAATAATACATCCGTTATTTGTCTTCTAAGGGAGAGGGAATCTAAACCAATTGAATATTGTACAGTATCATATGTAGGGCCCGGATTCATATGCAACAAAAATCTATAAAATATGCAGTTTTATATTATAAATATGCAAACAATATGCAAAATATTTTTTTTTACTAATTAACAAACTAAGAGGTTTTGAGTAAAAAAAATATACAATCTAAATATATTATGTATACAAATTTGCTAAAATGTATTAAAAGAACACATACATGAACACAAAATATAAACACTTACATTGTGTAAGTATAAAAATATTTTAAATTAATTAGGTAAAGTATTATATGTATAAAATTATTATTATAAAATTCAGAATAACATTATTTTCATAAAATTGCGTTTAAAAGTATTAGGTATACTATTTATATTAAATTATTATTTTGAGACGAATACCAGCATGAAGTAATAAATATCGATTTTAAGTTTTCAAATTGAAAGCATCTACGATTCGGACCCGGTCATTTCGCCGCCGCACTATTCGCCGCAATCATTTCGCCGCGACCGTTTCGCCGCCGTTCATTTCGCCGACGGACTATTCGCCACCGGACCATTTATCGCGATCGTTTCTCCGTTATCCTATTTTTTTTTCTCGTATAACGTCAATAAAATAATTTTGGTTGGCCAAAAAATTTTGAAATTTTGATACAATGTTCTTCATACATGGTTTTTACTCGTGTGAAAAAAATCTCAAAAATCGGCAGTCACAATTTTTAAAAATAAGCGTTTGAATTTTAAATGTTGTTAATAATCACGAAATCTGCCCATTTTTGGTGGTTAAAAGTTGATAAATATCAATTGTATGCTTAAGACTTGAAAATATAATAAATGTACTAGAGAAAATGCTCTTTCCAGCGAACCAAAAAAGTTAACCGAATCAAGAGAAAAAATGTTATAGCGTTAGAAAGTTATACTTTGAAGAAATCTAGTGTTACCACTATAAAATCCAAAAGCGTTAAAAATGTACACCACTTCTAGAGAAAATCCATATAAATATTTAGTGAATATTTCAAGTTCCTTACGATTATTACTTTTTGAATTACATATAAAATTAAAAATCGGTGTTAGTATTCAGTAAATATTGCCGTTTTTTACAATTTTTCATTACTTTTCCACAATTATTGGGAAAACTGTTAAGTAATTCAAAAAGTTACTTCTTTAATCTCTAATGAACCAACTAGACTACATTTGCTATCGTAAACCATCCCTAATGTTGATGATGAAATATTTTTTACTAGAACATTTGACATACACAAAAACTAAAACACATCACGGTAAAATTAATATATTACTCGTTTCACTCGATAGATCACTTAGATATCAAAAAATTCTTTAGTAAGTAACCTGAACTGCAAACACATTACTTGGAATTTCAAATTCACAAATGCAAATGGACGTAAACTTTATAAATACCTCGCAAACAATTCTGCGATCTTGTCTGCTCCAGACACACCCACATATTATCCATATAATCAAAGTAGAAATTCTGATATTTTAGATGTAACTTTACTATAATCAATCAGTTTTTCCATTCACCAAGAACCATTTTTCGAACTTAACTCCGACTATTTACCTGTAAAAATTACAATAGATGAGTCCTTATTGTTCTCAACTCCCACCCGCAAACTCATCAACGATAAAGCAGATTGACAAAAATTCAAGCAACACATCACAAAAAATTCATCTATCCCTATAAATATATTAAATATTACCAACGCAGATACTGCAGTAAAAAATGTACATGAAATCATCTGTCAAGCGGCTGAAGAATATTCAGCAAAAAAAATTACGGTATCAAATTATAGTCCTAATCAACTTCCCCCAAAATTTTAAAATTAATCAAATTAAAACACAAAACCAAGAGACTCTACCTAACGAAAGAAATTAAAACCCAACTAGAGGAACACAGGATCAACAGTTATCAAAAATACTTATCTACTATACATCCAGCATACTAAAATCTATGGACCGTGACCAGAAGATTAATTAAACCAATCTCAAATGAAATACTCTCCCCCCCTTGAGAGCGGGTGACATTTACCTTATTACTGACTCCGATAAATGTGAACTGTTTGTCTACTCTCTTAAAAATATTTTCACATTAAACAGCTCACTATAAAACTACAGACAATCTAGTCCGGCAAAAACTTAGTGAGCCCAATATTTGACCATAAAATATCTTACCACGTGACACGTCATTTGATCCGATAAATAATATCCGACAACAAATGATCCGGTAGATAATATCCCGGCGACAAAATAACCGGCATCAAAAATATCCCGTGACAACGATAACCGGCGATAATCAGTTTTCTGGTTTTCGTGGTGTATAAATACAACACACTACAACACTTTGACACAACACAACACAACTTCAACACATTAACACCTGTAAGGTTTTATTAAACGTTTTTTGACATTATTTTTAATAAAATTAAATATGCCACTCGAATTTGTTATAAGTCAAAAAGGCAAAAAACTTTTATTATTAAATGGATATTTACATAACATACATCAAAAATACGATGAAAAAATTGTGTGGCGTTGCACGGAGTACAAGAAATTTTCTTGTAAAGGCCGATGTCATACTACAACAGACAGATTAAATATATGGAATGTATATGAAAATGTTTTAATGAAACGACCAAGAACAAATAATGCAGTAGAGGGGTGGCATAATGCATTTAATTCTTCCATAGGAGTCTATCATACAACAATATGGAAATTTATTAATTTTGTTAAAACTGAACAAAACTTGGTGGAAGCTAAAATAGAAAAAATTAATTTAGGAGAAAGCCATGCATCAAAAAGAAAAAAATATAAAGACTTGGACCAGCGACTAGAAAATGTTGTATTAAATTACCAAAGAGGTGATATATTAAATTACTTAAAAGGTATTGCTCATAATTTCAATTTTTAATCATTAAATTATATATATTTATCATAGAAAAACAATTATTTTATGTTTTGACTGTCAATAATTTTGATTTTATATTATTTATAAAATACCGGATATTTTTAACCCGGTTAATTTGAGTACAGGATATTTTTGCACTGGATCTAATAACGCGGATCATTTGTCGCCGGATATTATTTATCGGATCAAATGTCGTGGAACCATCTTACCATACTCGTGTTAACGAAATGTTAGATATAATCAAAAAATTACCAAAAAGAAAACCACTCAGTCACAATTTAATTACTAATGATGTTAGATACAGCTTTATAATAGATACATTGTTGTGGAACTATTACGACAAATTACAATTTTAAACCAATTTAAATGGTTCAACCGCTCAAATATTTAGGAATAACAATAGATTTTAATTTAAAATGGTTAGAATATCTGCAAAATATTAAAAATAAAATAAGGAGCTTAACTGTTTTATTCTATAAAATTCGATTTCTTAATAAATCAACTATAAGCCAAATATGGGAGATTGTAAACTCCGCCCGTGATTTTTACAGGTAAAAATGATTTAGGTGTAAACTCGGCTCAAATAAAAATATTCTAATGATATTAGAGAACCATTATTACCCAGAGGACACCTCGAGGAGGCCAAATAGTTGCACATTAGCCGAAAAATGTTGACACCGATTTGGATTCGATACGACAATTTGGCGGGCTACATGAAGTTGAGCCCCCCAGTAATGAAATTTGAACTGTATTGAGTGTGTTACGTTGCAAATTATGAGACTTTTGTTACAAATAGTTGTAAATCAGTTGCTAATTTTTAGCGCACGTTTCGTATTAGTACTAAAACTTGGGGAGGGGGGAGGGGCAAATTTCACAAACGTTAACGTACGATATACTTTATAATACTTAAAATGTTCTAAAACTAACAGTGGTTGCCCACGTTGGTGTTCAACTTTGTGTGCCATCGTCACGGTTGTATAAACACTATTGAAACGTTGTTTCAAAAGTCCAATACGAAAATAAAAATATTTATCACAATGTTTAAATATAGGTATTTTAACATTGGTTAAGATGAGAGAAAATAGGCTGAGATGGTTTGGGCATGTGATGAGGCGAGAAGAAACGAATGCAGTAAGAGTGGTTATGAAGATGGACGTTGAAGGGAAAAGAGGAAGAGGAAGACCAAAAAAGAGATGGTTGGAGACTTTGGAGAATGGCATGAGGGCTGTCGGTGTGTGCAGAAGAGATGTGATTGACCGAGTAAAGTGGAGGTGTAGGACAAGGGTGGCCGACCCCAAATAGTTGGGAGGAAGGCGAGGCAAAAGAAGAAGAAGAAGAAGAGCAGCATACTGTTTGTAGTTTTGTACATATTTATTATTTTTTCACCACACTCTTGTTAGTTACCTGTTATAACATGCGTGTTTTGGCCACAGATATATAAACATTTATATATCTATGGTTTTGGCGGAGTAAACTGTTTAGTAAATAAGTTTATGGTTAGAAAACAACTTATAAAGGATTTATCTGGTGTTTGAACAGACTTGTAGACAATTTTCTAAAACCGGTATTTAAAAATTGAAATCGAAATCGGAAAAATTTCAAAACCGGTATACAAATTAAAACCGAAAACAAAATATCCTTATACCGGTATTGAATAATAAAAACCAAAATCGAAAAAAATCAAAACCGGTATACAAAATCAAAATCGAAACTGAAATGTTTTCATTCGGTTTCAAGCCCTGGTCTGCAGAGTCTGCAATAGATTCGATCGGACCTTTGTCGAGTGACTGTAAAATCTGTGTTTGATACGATAATAAATTAGTGAAAATAGAGTGTTTCGGTCGAAAACCGTGTTGAACTGGATTAATGTAATTAGACAACAATGTACTACGTTTCTTTGTAATTATAGCTTCAAACATTTTAGGAATAATTGATAGTTTAGAAATAGGTCTATAATTACGTACATTATTTTTTTCACCCGATTTAAATATTGGTGTTATAAATGATTTTTTCCAAAAGTCTGGGAAAACACCAGTAGATAAATTAAACAAATAGTGTAATGGTTTAATTAAATGTACAATACATGATTTTAAAAATGTAGGCGGAATACCATCCGGTCCAACGCCCGATTTATCATTGAGTGTATTAAGAAAATCCTCGATTTCATATTCTGAGATATACCAAGTATTTAAATTTAGATTGATACTATTTACATGTGTAAAATCATTTAAATTTAAAACATATTTATTATCCATGTAAACTGAAGAAAAATAATTTGCGAATAATTTAGTTGACTCAGAAATGTTATTTGCAATTACATCATCAAAAAGACGGAAGTTGGAATATTTGATTTATTTGATTTTAGTGACTGAATATATTTCTAAAATAATTTTATGTTCTTATTAATGTTATTTTGAATTTTTATTGTGTCATTAGCTTGTGTTATTTGTGATAAATGTATAGGCGTGCCCATGCACGCCCCGAGATTTTTCAAAGGCCGAAGCGCCCTATGTGGCTATGTCTCAAACATGCTTATCAGTCCAGGAGAACTGGCCTCAGCATCAGTACTGTCAAAACCAGACAAATAATTCAACTGCTTTATCCAACTATTTAACATTGAAATCAATTGATTGTCAACTTAATATGGCTCGTCAATTAGCTATCAGTAAAAAAGAAGAAGAACGCCTTGAAAATAGAAAAGTTATGTATCGTCTGATTGATTTTGTAATTTGTTTAGTGAAGAGTGGTCGACCTCTTCGAAAACATGATGAGAGTGAAAAAAGTAATAACCAAGGACTTTTTAGAGAACTTTTGAACTTGTTATCAAAATATGATAATCTTTTTCGGTGTCACTTTGAACATGGTGCAAGGAATGCATTATACAGAAGTAATCGCATTCAAAATGATATTATTAAATATACACACAACGTTGTTTTAAAAAAAATTAATAGTAACATGGAAAATTTTATATATATCAATATTAGCAGATGAAACAAGTGACGTAGAACATTTTGAACAACTGTCTGTCGTTATTAGGTATTTCGATGGTAAGCAAAATAAACCAATTGAAACTTTAGTAGCTTTAAGGTGTTTGACATCTGTTACTGCACAATCTATATTCAATTCAATTGATAATGTTATAAGAGAAATAGGAAAATGTTGAACTTCTGTGTTAGCAGTGTGTTTTGATGGAGCATCGGCAATGTCTGGCAGTATAGGTGGTGTTTAAGCCAAATGCAAGGAACAAAATTCAAGCATTAAATATGTGCACTTTTAAGCTTATTGCTTGAATCTAGCATTAGTAGATTCGGTATGTAAAAAATCAACTTCCAAGCAAATAAAAAACAAAAATAGATTAGTTTTAACTTTTTTGGAACAATTCAATTCATTTATAACTTAATTGAAGGCAGCCCAATGCGACATGCGACTCTTATAAAAATTGCTCAAGAAACTAATGTTAAGCTGATGACAATTAAATCGTGTTCTACTACACGTTGGGCATGTAGAGCCGAAGCAGTCAAAGCTATATTAAACAATTATGACTGTCTACTTCTTGCAATTAAAGAAATTTGTAACAATTGTATCAATCCTGAGATGACTGCAAAAGGAAAAGGTCTTTTATACCAAATAAAACGATTTGAGTTCATTTTTGGCATGTTTATGGTGCATTCAATATTAAATCTTATTTTAAAAGTAAGCTCAGTACTTCAGTCACCAAAACTAAATCTTTTGTTGGCAATTGATAATGTACGGTTTTTAACATTAAATCTTAAAAGTATAAGAAATAAAAATAAAAGAATTTGAAAACATTTTTGAACTAGCAATTGCTTTAGGTAGGTATGTAAAAAACATGGAATAATTGTTCCAGACGTTATTCATAGAAAATTATCGACTCAAATTGATAACAAATCGAAATCTTAATTTTTTTTAAAAAATTAATTAGATGAAATGAAGATATCGGTTTATTATAAACTACTTGATGATTTATTATCGGCAATGGATTCAAGATTCAATCAAGAAACTTTAAGCTAAATTGAAGCTATTGCTAGTTAGCAACACATGGAAATAAAACCTGAAATTATTGATGTTTTGGCTAAGTTCTCAAATACATCAAGTACAGATCTTAAAACTGAAATAAACCTTTTAAAACATTTGCCAAAATCTGATAAACCTTATGGTATATCTAGTGAGTCCATTTATTTGTTGCTTGATTGGCTGAAAACTAACAATAGTATTTCTACCTACAGTTTTTATTAAACCTTACAATTATTTACTTCTATACCAGTCACAAGTTGTACATGCGAACGAGTCTTTTCCAAAATGACAATTGTAAAATCTAAACTTAGAAGTACGATGAAACAGGAACGATTAGATTCGTTTTTGTTACTATTCACCGAACAAGAGTTGATAAGTGGTATAAACTTGGATTCTGTCATCGATAAGTTCAATACATTAGAAAATAGACGTATGAATCTGTAAATATAATATACTAACCAGTAACCAATAATAATTAATAAATAAGTTATAATATAAAAAATGAGACTTGTTTTTACTCTATTTTTTTATATCTATACTATACTCTGTCTATACGTGTGTATAATGTAAAATTCAAATTTTCCACGGGCACGCCCCGAACTTAAAGTCTATGCACGCCTATGGATAAATGTTTACATTTTCTACGAAGCTTGGAAAAGATAAAATAATCATATTGTGAATTTGTTAATTTGAATTTTTTATGAGCTAGCTTTTTTAACTTTATTACATTTCTTAAAGTAGGATTTGACCAGGAAATATTGTGTGTAAAATTTGGATTAATACAATAAAACCTCGCTAAAACGGAACTTCGGTAAGACGGAAACCCCGGTATTACGGAATATTTTTTTGGTCCCGTTTCAAATTACATATAATTTTATCCCGCTAAGACGGAAATATAACACGATATTTGTGTAATAAATTTATTTTTGGAACGTAAATGTCAAAAGAATGAAGTATAATTTCATACAATTTCGTTAGCTATACGTTCATCGGTTTGGTTTGATTCATTCTCAATAATATTATAGAAGATAAGATTAAAGGGCGTTAGGTGAATTGCGTCCCATTTTCGTAAAACTAGGTGATTTGCGTCCGAGTTGTAATTTAATAATAGGTGAATTGCGTCCTAGTTGTAATTTAATAATAGGTGAATTGCGTCCTATTATTCGACCCATTAGCATTACCCAGAAGACACCGCGAGGAGGTTGGCCATATAGTCTTCCAAAAATGTTGTTTTATTTTTTATTTGTGATGTATGAAAGTATATTATGTACATTAAACTGGTAAAAATTTAAATGAAACGGCTTTAAACATATTCGAATCTGGTCAATCATTTATTATTATATTCAATCATTTTTTCTTGAATATAATTTTCTTTTTCGATGATTTGACGAGATTTACTTTGTCCATTACTTCGTATTTAAAGGTATGTTTCGGACTGAATATCTTTTAAAACATCAATAGAGTTATAAATATTTGGATGACTAGAGATAAATAGATTATTTAATTTAGAGTGGAATGCCTCACAACTGTTGGTTGTTCGATTTGTTGTTGGTGCTAACTCAGCTCAGAGATTTGGTGGGAAACTTGCATCTATTGTAATGTAAGTTTTAAATAAGTATTTTACAAATTTATTAATTCGTTCGTCTTCAATGAGTAAAACGAATTGCAAATCATGACTTGTGTGTAGTATTTCAATTAAAAATACTGAGGACGCAATTCACCTACTTGGAAAAAATATCGGGGACGCAATTCACCTAACTGTGTATTAACATTTATTTTTTGGAACGCAATTCACTGAACCCGGATTAGAGGCGCGTTATTACGTTCATTAATTTCGTTTATAATAAATTAATTATCAATGTCTTGAGTACCTGAATGTTGAGTATGAGAGATTTTTAAGTTTTCTACCTAGGTAAGGAGTTTTCTTATTAAAGCTTTTAATTCTAGCAGATCTTTTAATTCTTGATCACATGCATCACTGAAATATTTTAAAGATCCACTTTTCATGCCAAGGCACTTGATATTTATGGCAGAGAATCTTGAGCATTTGCTATGCACCAGTAAAGAACAACTATTACATTTTATTGGGATGTCAAGTTCAGCAAAGCGAGTCTTAGACACTGAGCAATCCATAAAATTACCCATTAGGGAATAATAATAATATTGACTATAAAAACCTATGCAAAATTATTATATTATACAATATTAATCATAATAAAACATGTCCTACTATCTAAACGAGCACTGATTAACAATATATATATATACTTTAGGTCATATCCCATAAGACATAGGTAAGAAAAATATAATAAAGAAACATGAAATGTATTAAATGATAATTTTTAATAGTTTATTATCAAATACACAATAGTAAAAAATAATTAGATTAAAAAGAGGACAAAAATATTATACAGTAATAATAATAATCATAATAATTATAATCATCAAAATAACCTTAAGTTAATGATTTATCTCGTTGGCTTCGCCAATTTCGTTTATGTCTACCCCTACTATTACCTTTACCATTAGCATGCTTAAAAGTAGACTCATTCTTAATTGACACAACATGTAAGTTTTCTGAAGAACTATATTGTTTTTCAAATTTGTTTGAATCAATGCAATTTAAATCATTCACAGATATGTCTAATTGAAGAGACCTGGAGCTGTTCCCATTTTCTATACTTTTATGAACTGGTGATTCTTTATTAAAAACAGCATTCTTCTTATTTTGACCAATGTTTTTTGAAGCAAAAGGATACTGATAATTTTTATTTTTATTCAAATCATTATCATTTTTTGAAGAGAATACTCGTTGTTTATGTAAATTTTTTCTTTTGTCATAACATAAACTCTTATTGTCATATTTTTTTTTATTCTCAACATGTTGATTTTCATACAACTGTGCTTTTATCATTACATTGAAACGATCAAATGTGTCTTTGAAAATTTCTTCTTCTTCTTTTTTCCAATCATGAAGTCTCATTAAATTATTTACTTTCATTGATAAAGCATTTAAAAATTGTTTAGATTTGAATAATTCATTTATTTTAAACATTGGGTAGGCAGTCTGTAATTAAAATGTAATTATTATTGAGATAATATTCCAAAAATATTAAAAACATTGGGAAATTATCTTGATTATCAAATACAAATTAAATAAGAACATTTTAATAAATTTAATTAAAAAAGAAAAACATTTATAGTGAACTAATTTGGAAATTATTTACAATGTATGGTGTAAATTGTTTCACTCTTTAGAGAGGATTTTGACATTAAAACATAAATAGAATGGTGCATTATTTAATTTTTAAATTAATATTAAAATAAACCAGACCAAAGATTAAGATTAGCCTTGCGCTAAACTTTCCAGTCATTTAAAATTTTATTAGAATTGTTAATCAATGACATTTTTTTTTTATTATTCTCAATTTGGAAAAAATTAAAAATGAATTGAAAAATTAAATTAAAATATATAAATAATTACACAAATAGTTTATATACAGAAATAATAATTTAATAATTTTTAATGATATTATTATGAATAAAAATATTAGTCATAGATTCAATGTGAAATTAAGAATATACCGTTTTACCATAATTTTCTAGATAAACAACTTTAACCAGGATTACTCAGATTATAACAAACATGGGAAGTTTCTAGTGGTAGATTTAAAGAGGAGGGGAAGAGTACCCTAGATCTCTTATCGACCTAAGATTTCGGTCTGTTTTATAATAGTTACAATATAAAAATTATAAGTAACACAATTTAATACAATTATTTTGAAAATTAGTTTATTAAGTTTCTAGATTATGTATATATTTATGTATAGAGATAGCTAATATAGGTAATAAACTGACTAATTGATATAAAGACATCAAACATATCAAATAATCTTATCTGTAATGTACATTCATGACTTAAAGTCATGTATTTTATCCTATTATATGTATTTTTTTTTAAAAATATAGGTATTTTATAATTTTTTGAAAAACTTTGGATTCCCATAAGACAAAATCCTAGATT
The DNA here is from genome assembly GCA_034509805.1 of Sipha maydis. Taxonomy (NCBI): domain Eukaryota; kingdom Metazoa; phylum Arthropoda; class Insecta; order Hemiptera; family Aphididae; genus Sipha; species Sipha maydis. Next base: position 40,565 of record JASXSY010001782.1, on the reverse strand, counting down.
CATGACTTGTAGTTTCTGATAGGAATTTGTGACTGGTTGGTACTTTATGGAGGACTTTAATTTAAATTTCTCGTTATTTTATTGATTAGGTTAGGTTAAATTGAGAAAATTTTTTAAAAAAATACTATAAACATCAACAAAAATCGAGTTTTTACTAACATTTTATAGACATTACATAATTTTTAAATATTTTCATGAAATTTGTGTTGATTATAGGCACATAATATTTTTAGTTAAAATTGAATTACTCATTTAAGAAAAATTCGTTATACTATTTTATAAACCATCTTCTGAAATATGAACTAGTCTACCCAACCTCTTTTACTTGGAATAGTTTTTTTTGAGAGCAATTGAAATTTTAATTGCAAATTTGTTTCTAGTTTAAGAGATGAATACAAAAATATCATTCATCTATCCCTGTATTTCACCTATAACCTAACCAATTAAATGTTAGTAAAAAATATATAAATTCTTTCATTATTTCCTTCAAATACAATAGTTAAGAGATTTTTTTTTTTTAAAAAAATGTATGAAAATAAATTAATACATTGTTTTTACTTACTATTAGATATTTTTTTTTTAATGTATCATCAATTTCTTGCTCCAAATACAATTTTAGATAGTGCATCAATTCTTTTGGGTTATTTTCAAAATAATAATAATATATCAATATTTGTGATAAAACAATAAGCCTTCTTTGTGGGCTTGGAAAAACACTATAAATCATATTTAATGTCTCTACAATTGGAAATTCTTTGGCAGGTCGCAATAAGCAGTCAACTTTTAATAATTGTAATGCACTACTAAAACTACCAGCAGCCATTCCCCGTGACAAATATATTTTTGCTTTTTCGTAATCCTAAACAAAATATTATTATACCTATACTTTTCATACAACAGTAATAGAACAATAGTGTTCTTACCTTTTCATATTTTAAATAGTACTTTCCTAATACTAAATCCACTTGGCTATTCGGAACATGGGTCAGTTTTTGAATTATCTCATCAATTATAGTTTTAGAAAAAAACTGTTTTGGAATATGGACATATATCTGTAAACAAGACTCAAGTACTTCTATGTTATCATTGGTTAGCTCAATTGTTTTTCTGTCAAATACAAAATTGTTAATAATAAAATAAAATAATTTTATTTATTTATAACATAATTGTATTGATACTAACTGTAAAATGTCTGATGAAAGCTTGTAATATTTATCAGATTCTTTAAATTTTTTGTTTATTTTATTGTGGAATGCTACTTCCATAAAAATTTTAGAGGCATAAACTAAATGCCTACAATTTGTTTTTGTTGTAGATAACATTTCTGCAGCATCCATTTCATCTTTTTCAGGCATTTTATTTAAGTAATCATAATAACGCCTTACTCGTCCTTTTGCTTTTAACCAAATGATTATCCACTCAGGTTCTGTAGAATGAAGGTTACGTGCTTGCTCAGAGAATTTTAAAGCAATTTCATTTCCCTTTGGTGCATATTCCATAAACACTTTTGCTTTAACTGCACATATTGCAGCCTTCTCAGAACGATTTAAATTATTCACTGTTTTTATATTTTTTACTATCTAAAGAAACCAAAAATTAAGTTTAACTGAATAAAAAAGCCTCGAGTACTTAATGTCATTTAAAAACATGATATTTTATTTTTTAAATAATGTTGCTAGATCTTAAAATATTTTTTATCAAGAATTATAAAAAAATAACCGATTTAAGTATACATTAATGTATGTATATATATCTTTTATATATACATATTATAATTATTATCATACAAATAATTAGTATTTGTTTCAAGGTTGAATTTACTATATTTTAAATACATGAATATAATACTTGCTCATGGACGTAGAATCATCCTCTGAGTCTATGATTCTTAAAAATTAATCATTAAATAAAAATTAGCTATAACTTCCATCACATAAAAAAAATATTGTGTGGGAGATACAACAGATGTTCGTTTTAAGCCAGATTAAATTCTGATAAGTTTAGATCATCATAAGACAAATTATTTACCAATAAAGTATTTACAGTTATAAAAAAAAGTTTTAAAGATAAAAATAAATTGGTGAAAATATTCACACATTTATAAAAAATTATAAATCATTCAAAGAAATGTAATAAACTTTGAATAGAACTTTATTTAAGGAATACTAAATTAATTTTATTTTTGAATTCTAAAAAATTACTATTAGCTTATTAAAATAGCCTTACATTTGTTGGTTTGGAAAAAAATGTATTAATACATAATTAATTTTTATAAATTAATTAAATAAAGTAAAAATTAGAATGACCTTTTCAGATTCGAGATTCAATGTAATAGCAATATAAGCCTTGGTAGCCCGAGCTATATGATTGTAAGCATCTGAATATTGTTCATTTGACTCATCGAATGTACATGTTTCCAAAGATTTAACAACATTCTCAATTTCCAACAGTGATTCCTTATAACTTTTATTAAAGTAAAGTTCATAACAAATGATCAGTTGAAAACAGAATCTAAAATATAGAAAATTATTTATATAATTTAACAATATAACACATATGAAAAAAGGCAACGGTTTCCAAATTGTGGTAAGCAAAGAAATTTTTTTTTTTTTTTTAAAAGAAACAATTTCTTCTATTATTATTAAAATTCAATATTACCTATTTGGTTTATTTCATATTAACTGATTTTATAAATATTTAGGTTAATGAACCGCCCATTCCTACAATGTCACTGGAATACCTCTAATAAATACCTGGATTAAAATCCTATTCAAAAATTTCCAAGCCAAACTTAAAGACTCAGATGGAGCCCACCATTATCAACTAAGAAGCAAAACCCGAAATAAACAACTGCGACGTCGACTGCCCAAAGACATCTTCCTTATGGATACTGAAAACCTCTTATCAAAAGATGAACAATACATTTTTATAAAAATGCATTATAATTTATAATTATTATTTATTAATTAATATTTCGGTACAAAATTATTTAAATTATAATGTTATAAAAAAATAGCAAAAAAATTTTAATTTAGGATTTTTTTGATATAAATAATAAATTAATAAAGTTTGAAGTTTGGACTTATCATGCAATGGCCAGCTTGAAATTTTCTGAAAAATCAACAAAAAATACTGTAAAATAAAAAATATATATGTATATTTTTTTATTCTGAAAATTACATTTAAATTGTATTATTGCATTGGACAATCAGTAGCTCCTTCAAGTTTTCAAAAACAAATGTATAAAAATATTACCTAGATTTCAAAAAAGTATAAAAAATGCCCGTAAAATTGAAAAAATGACCTAAAAATGCTACAAAATGACCCTAAATCCATAAAAGTACGAAAAATGAAAAAAAAAGCAAAATAAAAACTACATATATTTGGACTCGTATATGATCAAATCACATTTTGTGCTTGAAAAGCTATGTCCTGTAAATCCTAAAAAAAAATGCAAAATCCTATACTATCCTAGCCCTATATATAATATACTGAAACATTTTAAATTAATTAATGAAAATAAATAAATAAATATCTATAACCTGAGGTTATATTAGTAATAATTTAAATAATAAAACTCTATAATATTATCAATTAAGCATATTCTCATAGCTATAATGTTGGAGTTATTAATTTCATACATAATAAAATAGTTGTATAATATATAGTTATGACTAGCAATAACGATTATTCGACATAAACAGCATAAAAATGAAATATCAATAAATTAATTTGGTGGATTTATATATGACCTGTATGTAACAATCAATATTATATTACTGTTTTTTCTTAACTTTTATTTAATTATAATTTATAAATACAATTTAATTATGAAGATAATTTTTAATTGTGGTAATGAAACTTCTTCCAGTGAAAATATTACAAGCCTTGGCACACGTGTGGTATGCTATCTACCAAGAAAATCATATCTACAAAAATATACGCATACGTATCGTATAGATCTACCAAAAAAAAAATCATAAATAAAAATCTACAAACTTAAGTTACTAAATGCCTCTTGGTCCACAGTTGTACTATTTTAAATAGTCTGTTTGTTAACAGTTGTTCATATTGTTTTTATTTTTTACAAAAATGTTTTTTTATATCTTGTAAAAAACATTCAAAAACACACAACTACGACGTTTGATCTCGGCGATCAAAGAACACAAACTAAATTCTAAAATACTAAAAGATTTATAAATATATATAATATGTGGATATATAAAATCGATATCGTCAATATGGATTACGGTAGATAACGTAAGTACTTGTAGATATCATACGTCACCGATAATTTATTGGTAGATAGCATACGACACCGATAATTTATTGGTAGATAGCATACGACACGTGTGCCTAAGCCTTTCTCTTGCAGTATTCAATTGGTTTGCAGCAACTTCCATATTTTTCTATCACTAGCCTTTCCCTTCAACTCTTGATATGAACTACATCCTTGATCCTCCATTATGGATTGATAGAATCACTAATAAAGAAGTTTTAGAGAGGAAATCAATGTGGAAGAGTATACAGAAAAGGCGAAATGAATTAATAGGTCATATTTTATACACGATACGCTACTATTACTAATCTTAGAAGAAGTAATTGACGGAAAAAATCATAGAGGAAGACCAAGATTGCATAGGTATAAACCTAACTATGAATTTATTTGATTGGGTTGATTAACAACTACAATAAGTCAATGAAATAATAATACCTATTCAAATTTTTGTAAAATTTTTTTTTTATTATTTTTCAGTATATTATATACAAAAAACATACATACAATAAATTATGGATCAAGGACATAAGAAGACAAGAAAACATTTCTCCATTATATATCAATAATAATGTTGTTTTTATGACTTAATTATTTTTAAAAAGTATTTTAAATATGTTAATAATTTTTGAAATAATGAAATTAACTTAAATAAAAATATTACAAGGGCGTTATTTCGATATTTGCTAAGGTAAGGTAAAGTAAGGAACAGTTAAGGTAAGGCATAATAATATCTGGCCCAATAAGAATAAAATGTTTCATACTATAATAAAGATATACTTCTACTTTACCGGACACTCAAAATATCGGATTTTTTCTTTTGTTAACTTATGTATTTTTTAACGCTGAAAACGAAAATTGGCACAAACGATTAATTTGGAGTTACAGCCTATTGAAATTTGACAGTGTCGTTAATTAATCAATTTTTTTTATATATCGATTGTGTAAACGTGGTCTAATTGGTAACGCGGAAATACTGGATTAGAGAAACATTGGTCCAAATCTTTCAATAGTGAAACATTTTTTGAGCTTTTTTTTTTTACACTTTTTCTTAGCAAATTGGGGGATATTTTCGTTTTAAATTTCCGAGCGAGCGTGTGATCCAGCTTGGAATTCTGGTACATCCGAAATACACTAAGCATATTTATTTATTTTTTTTAATCATGGTAAAAAAAGGAAATAGATTAATAAAAAATATAAATAAAACTAAAAATGTGCATAAAATGTATTAATAAATAATACTGGGATTCGAACGCGGATCCATAACATTCAATAATATAATTACAGTGAAACCTCTATTAATGGACACCTCTCAATAGTGGACCCTTCCCAATAGTGGACACTTCTAAATTCCCCGGCAAAAATGTATGCGCATAATAGGAGTTATAACCTCTTAGTAGTGGACACAATAAACTGGTTCCAAATTAAAAATTACCTCTCATAAATGGACACAATAAATGTACATATCGAAAACGTACATATTAAAAACACTATATTTATCTGTTATATATTCGTTCATATTTTATCTTATCTTAATGGTTTCCCTATTCGAAAAATTACAATTTGAACTGTATGTTGTGGGTGTTTTATTAACAAAAAGAATAAAAAGGAAAGAACAAAGTTTATCGAAATGATAATGAATTAGTTCATTACTTTGAATTTGAAACATATAACTATTTATAACTTATAACTCAAAAACTAGTGATTTGTGCAATTTTTTTAAAATTGTTAAAATTAAGAATTTAAAAAAAAAAAAAAATGTAAAAAAAAGGTTGCCCGGTAAAATAGAAAAATTCCATAATAAAAAAGCTTTTGTTAAGTCATCAAACTACAACTGAATACTGTATAGTAATTTAAATGAAGCAAACTACATTTGCTTTTCTTAACATATTCTAATATATATATTTCTCAGTCAAATCAACATCTATTATAAATTTGATAAATTGTAATCTGAAATATTAAAATATCAATGACAGCTTCCACACAAAATATACATTAAATACCATTATTTTATTTAATATATCAACTAGAAATTATAATAATTTAAATTTAAATGCATAGGTGTGATAGAAATAAGTAATAATAAGAAACAGTAATATTTTATTTTAAATTATTGTACATTAAAATCAAATAAAAACAAAAGCCATATACATGGATAATATGCAGGATTAAATAATAAGTAATAATAGCATATAATATGAGTAATTTTAGAATTTCAGTGAACCTCGACAACTGTTCATGTTTACAAAAATGTCAAGTGTTTCATTTAATTTAATTATTGATGTTTCATCATTTACTTTAGTAATATCCAATAAAAATTATATGGACAATCATAACCCATAGTAAGTTCTAAGTATGATTTTATTGGTTTAAGAGATGAAAAAAAGCATTAATTAAATGTAATGGAAACAGGTAATCATAGAATGGTAATTATTTTTAATGTACATTTACTGTCAGGCAGTTGGAGTAACATTATTGCAATAGAATAAAGATCATGAGACCTACCATCATTGTTATTATTTAAGACACCAGAAAACAATTCTTTAACACTGTTATGGGCCTCCATACATTATGCGATATATTTTGTAATAACTACTACATTATATTTAGAATACAGGGTAATGAATAATTAGACACATATAACATGAAATAACTTGTAACCCGTAGATTAATCTATATGCTGGTTACATCTAAAAATAATAATAGATAACCGGAAAAACTGTGTAAAACAAATGTACAAATAATAAAAGGGTCGATTCAGCAGTTAAAACAGCGAGGGCAACAGTATCATAACAAGGAGTTAACTAGATAACCAGGTGCAGTAGTACTACGAAGCCAGCATCGTGTAAGGTCATACCCCTAGTCCTGGAAAACACCAACAACCGGGTGCAGCTTTCCTGACGTCAATCGAGCCATATAAAAGAGGGCCCGAATCGACCACAAATTAGATGAGTTCTAGTCACGGAAATGCAAGCAACTTCACGTCACTCTGTTTTATGAATTGTTATAACACTTTGAATTATTTAAATAAACATATTGTAAAAGTTAAAGTCTCACATTTTATTAAATTAAATACATTATATATTATTATCATTATTATTTATTTATTTAAAAGTATTTCTATGACAATCTTATTAGTTATAGTAAAATATTGATAAAATATTAAGATCATTCTCAAGTCTCAACTCATAATAATTTATATGTACTGTTTTAACTCGTAACTAGTCACATCTGATCTTAATGAAACAATGTCTCTGACATATATGTTATTTTTAAATTATGTTAATTTGGACCAATATTATTTATATTAATTGTGACCAATTAAGAGTTAAAAATAATAATAATATTCCAATTATAATTATTTATAATTTTGTATCACATCACAGCTCTTAATGTGGACTCAGCAGTCAGCCCAAAGTTACTTTAAAATCTAGGATTGGAAAAATACAAATTCCTGCCATTCCCCCCTCCACAATGAACACTGCTAAAATATTAACTGCATTAATAAAAGCAATTAAAAACTAGTCTTTCGCATTTATAGATGTGGCTATTGTTGTAATTTTCATTAAACTCATTATAAAGAAAAATTCCAAAAGTAGAAATACCTTATTACTATAATTCAGACATAAATGTCAGATTATAATTGAAAAAATTAATGTTTTGGCTTTATTTATCTACAAATTATGTAAGAAATGCCAAGATATTATTAAAATGTAAATAAACAAATTATATATAAATATAGGTAGGTATATGGATATGGACATTTATGTTTAGTGTGTATTTATATAAAAATTTTATCCTACTCCACAAAAATGCTGGAAGATTTTGTCTATCTAGTAAAATTAAATGGTAAATTTCTTTAGATAGATTTTGTGATTTTCTCAATAAATTATAGTTGAATTTTTGTTAACATATTTAGGTAATCTAGTACACAGTTACCTATTTAAATTGAATACATTTTCTTTGTCTATGACCATTTCGCATTTTTCCTGAACCTTATCAATGAGGTTCATCATAAGATTTTGATTAGTTCCAGTTATTTTTTTAACTTCCCAAGAAAAGATGCTCTCAAACGCATTTTCAATTTGGAGTAGTTTAGCCCGTACGCTAGAATCCAATTTGAGTTCTTTCAAATGTTTATCAACATCTGTGTCGCCACTGCTAGCAGACAAGGATGCCATTGAGTCTGACAGACTGTCTATACATTCTGCCATTTTACAAATACTACTGACCTCAAAAATCAAGCAATAACCTGCAATAGTAATAACCGCATTAACAATATTAAATTTAAGTTCACTAGACTCAATAAAGATGAACTAGGCGACGAGATAATTGTTCATAAAAGAAAACAATGAAGGGTTAATGTTGCTTGTAAATTGTAATATGAGTATTTATTGAATGTGTAATACGATTAAAGCAGTAAGTAGTTTACTTGATTTTCGCTGGACGATGAGCTGGGGTCCAGACTCGAGTGGTCTTTATATTACAACGGTCAGAAAACGAGTGTACCATGTAAAATTAATTTATTTTATCATGGAGTGTACAAGAAGTGTACATATTAAAAAAAAAAAATATAGACGAATGTCAGTTCTCAAAGGGCTGGTACAGTCAGTGTAGCCATCCTATTTGATAAGTACATCGTACAATCATAGAACACTAGTGTTCTATGGTACAATATCTTTAAAATTATCGTATCTAGCGAAAAAATTATCGTATAAAAAATTTTTTTCTCGCTATGCTTAAAATTAAAGATAACACCGTTATCACAATAAATAATATTTAAAGTTTAAACAGAATCTAAATTAAAAGTTAAATTTTTTTCGATGCTACTGAGTTAGTCAGCATTTGATTCAATCCTTTGTTACGTGGTACCCAATAATAACAGATATCTATCGTAATGATGATGTTTTCGGGATGGAATATAACGACTTTAAATCATTTAACACTTTGTAAAACTCTTTAATAAAATTAAGTAAATGGCTTATACAGACATACAGTTATTAATTATAAAATATTCGCGATAACAATATCAAAGACGAAACTCAGAAGGACTTGTACTGATAGCTAGACACGTCTGCCGTTGGTGGTGAAACAGAGCCTTTATATACTCTGGTGTTCTTTTCACCACCTGGTTTCCCTTGGCCTTTGATCGTCAAATTCGACGAAATGATGACGTTGTTTGCGGTTGTTCGTGATTTGTAATCCGCACGTCACTTATTCTTTGTCATTCTTATTTGACCTTTTCGCGATTTGTTCATGGTCAAAGGATGTGTATTGCATTGTTTATGACCTGCGCGTGGCTTAGCTTTACATAACAATTATGTGTGCGATAGTTATTTACATAATTTAGAAGTATTAAATATGAATGTGCATTTTTATCCTCGTACGACTCGGGAATATGCATATTACACCTTGATTTGTGCTAGTTAGTGAGAAAAAAATGGATGATAATGATAATACACCAGGGTGTAGTACACCAAAAAAAACAAGAATGATGAGAGGTGGAGATTTGGACCGAGAGGAAAAACCAAAACATCGAACTCAAAAATTCAGTTCAGAATGGAAAACTGATAGTGCACTTAGAGATTGGATTGAACAAGACGCCGACGAGCTTAAAGCAAGGGTAAATTTTGCAAAGTATCTATGGTTGCCGAATTAACTGTAATCAAAAACCATGGGAAAGAAAAAAAACACACGAGCATTTTAAGTAACGTGTCAAAACAAAAATCAATGATGTGTTTTACATCGATAACCCCAACAGTTCAAAATAAATTTCAATAAGTTTGTGCAACAACCCGAAATTAAATTGGCTGGTTACATCGCAGAACATTATTCCATTCCTAGCATCGGATCATTTGATGGATTTGTTGAAAGACATATTCCTCGATTCAGGTATTATATTTTTTAGTATTTATTTCATTAAACATACCTAAGGTTTTAAATTGAAAATTTCACTTATTTTTCTAATAATTGGATTTGCTAACATTATATGTATAAGACATTTTTTAGATTACGTATTATTATTCTATTATGTATCACAGATATTGCTAAATCAATATCGATGACGCGTACAAAGACCACAGCAATCATCAAAAATGTAATAGGCGCCACACAGATGAACGAACTTGCTAGTATACTAAAGGGTGTTCATTTCAGTTTGTTGACTGATGAATCAACAGACATCGGAATCATCAAAACATCGTGTGTGGTTGTACGGTATGTGTAACTTATTGATTATAATATAATTATATCTGAGTACATAATTAAGTATTCTATTGTTTTTAGGTATTATGATAAAGATTCAATGCAAATTGAAAGTAAGTTTTGGGAACTACATAATGTCTTTAGTTCAAATAATCCATCTTCGGCAAATGCTGAGCATTTATATAATGGGTTGTTGCGTACGCGAATACGCGAGATATTTTATATAATTGATAAATGTTAGATAAAAAAAAATCTTATTGATAAATGTTAGATAAGATTTTTTTGATATAATAGCGGTCGTCGGTGACAAGCGATCGGCCATTGTTCAGTCGCAATAAAACTAGTGATGGGAATAATCGAATGATTGTAATAATGGAATGATTAGTAATCAAAAAAAAAAAAAATAATCGAGTAATCGAATAATTAGTAGTTGAAAAAAAAATCGAATAATCAAATGAGTAATAAACTAACAACCTAACGATCTCATTCGAATGAATTATTATAAACATTTACAATTTACATTGCTAGAACTGATTATAACGCTTGTCGCCTATATAAATAATCGAATGATAATCTATAAATAAAAAATACTGAAATATCAAATATGCAACATTCAAAACTATTTATAGCTTCCGAGTATTGACTAATTTTAGTTAAAATTAATATTTTTTGATGTCTTACATGATAGTAATACACGATAATTCCTAATTTAGTACCCATCGACTGGAATCTAAATGTAAAACAAATTAAAATAAACAAACAAATATATTCTTAGTATGGTATGTTATTATTTAATAGTGAATTTGATAGGCGTTGAGTTACACGTTTGTAGTTTGTACTTTGTAGTATTGTATTTATGACAACATTAACTGCACATTTTGATTCACTTTTTAAACTTTTATTGTTTTTAATTTAAGTATTATAACTTATAAGCTTATACCTAATGGCACCTAGTAAAAGGTCTATAGTCTGGGAACATTTTAAGAAAACTTCTGACAAGTGTGTTATTTGCCAAATATGTAAAAGACAATTTAAATTCCACGGAAATACTACCAGTGGCGTAGCGTGTGTTTTGGGAAAGTGTAAGCAGAAAAATTAGTGTATTGGAAATTCAATAGCAAGTCAATTATAAATCTATTATTTAAAATACTAATACAAAAATAATAATCATGTACGTTGAATGATTCAAACAATGCAATGCAATCGCACAAATGTACTCGGCCGTCGGTTATCGTTTTATCGGAAATAAAAATAATAATAAACCGTTTGGTACCGTGGTGTATGCAAAATCATAAGTGCTTACAAATTGCGTTTAAATACGACATCCCCTCTACGATATTGTACGTATATCGTGTCTATTAGCTCACGTAAGCAGTTTCAGAACATGTTACACCACGGCACGACGCGTCAATATCAAATATTAATAGAACAAAAATAAATTTTCCATCGTCTTACAACATGCAATAATCGACGACAACCAAAACATGTGTTCGTCAAGATTTTTATCTTTTTATTCTAAACATAAAATTATTTATTATTTTTATTATTGTTGAAAACAAAAAAAAAGTAGTCAATGATTTAATTTGAAATGAAATTTGTTATTATAATAATATTAATATTAATTTTTATTTTTCCTTTTTTTCAAGTGTAAGCAGTGCTTACAGTGCTTACATGCACGCTACGCCCCTGAATACTACTAATTTGAAAGGTACTATTTAAACATTTTTTTTAGAAATATTATTTTTATTATTTCTAAGTTATTATTATTTTTTGTTATACACATAGTTCAGCTTCAGATATTAAGGTAGTTTTGGGAGATCATAATTGAAATAAAAAATTTTTAATTTTTACAAAATTCGTCAAAAATCACATTTGCGAACTATTATATAGTAAAAAATGTACAAAATGTGCAAATTTTATAGCTGAAGCTTCGTGAATATTTTTTATAATTTTATTAATTTCCTTATATTTTTTTATTTTATCCAAAGAACATATAAAAAGAATTCATCCAGCACATATTACACCTGTTTTAAATAATGAAGAAGAAATAGATTTCAATTTATCAGCCGGACCATCTACTTCATTTTCTAATAATTTGAACAATATACAACAAGCTGAACCCTGCTTTCTTTCTGCACCTAAACGTTGTCGCCAATTAAAATTATATGGTTCGACTGAAGGTAACAATTTAACTGATGAAGTAAAAAATTCTATAGACGAAAGTTTAATTAAGATGATTGTTACTGACTACCAACCTCTATCGTTAGTTGAGAACAGTGGGTTTTTAGAATATTCTAAAAAATTGCAACCTTTATATAAAGTCCCCAGTAGGAAAACATTAACTACAAAATTATTGCCAAATTAATACAATAAGATTGTTACAATATTAAACAAAATGTTGGAAAATGTAGCTAGTTTGTCAATTACAACTGATATATGGACTTCTGACAATAATATAGCTTATTTAACAGTTACTTGTTATTTTATATTTGGTGATCGTCTATATTCACCTGTCTTGGAAACTAGAGAAATTCGTGAATCTCATACTGGCGTCAACATAGCTAATTTGCTTTCAGATATTTTAAATGAATGGGGCATTAAAGATAAAATAGTGACTATAGTCTCGGACAACGGATCTAATATAAAAAACGCTATAAATGTACACCTTCGTAAACACCACCATCCATGTATCGCACACACACTCAATTTAAGTATAAACGAAGCAGTTATGTCGAATAAAGATTTCCTGGATGTTTTAAAAAAATTTTGCACATTGGTAGGACATTTTAAACATAGTGTCTTTGCGTCTGAAAAACTAAAAGAACTAAAAACATAAATGGGACTTCCTGTACTAAAAGTAATACAAGATGTGAGTACCAGATGGAATTCGAGCGTTCATATGTTAGATAGACTTGTACAAATTAAAGCACCTTTGTCGGCAGCTATGACATTTCTTCCCCGTGCACCAGACCTTTTAACTGCACTCGATTGGGAATTAATAACTGTTTGTCTACCTATATTAAAACCATTTGACGTCATGACAGTTGAGTTATCTGGTGAAATATATCCAACACTTTCTTCAGTCATTCCATTAGTAAGGGACCTTCAACATACGTTAAAAAATATAATAACTAATACAACTGCTGGAAATGCAATCCAAAAAATTGTAATTGATGTCATCGGTAGACGATTAGGTATACTAGAATGTGATAAAATAGTTGCTAAATCAACCTTTTTAGACCCTAGGTTTAAAAAAGCAGGTTTTGGATTAATTGAAAATGCAAATAATACCGAAAAACTTCTTATCGAAGAACTCTCTTATATATTAAATAATAAACACCAGGAAGATACATGTCGAATCCAATGTATTATGGGAACAATTTGACACGAAAGTGTCTCAGGTCAAAAGCACTTTATCAACTGGAATTACTGCTTCACTTATAATACGTCAGTATTTAGAAATGCCGTATTTAAATCGCTGGATTTTTGGAAAAAAAACAAAAATACTTTTCCAGAATTGTACATGTTGCAAATTAAATATTTGAGTGTTCCCGCAACATCTGTTTCATCAGAACGCGTTTTTTCTAAAGCAGGGCAAATTACCAATGACCGTAGGAATAGACTTCACCCAAAAAATTTGGATTTTATCATTTTTTTAAACAGGAACACAAATATTGAATTTTAATTATAAAGTAAATTTGTTATCAGAACTTTCATTTCATTTTAAAGCTAAATATTTTAAATTGTATTACACAGTACAACATAATAAATTATACTACATATAATATTGATGTAATTAATTAGTTTTTACTTATTAGTAATTTATATTATATTGTTAATCTATATTAATGAATATTGCTTTGAATAAATATATTACTTATACACATTGGCGCAACTAGGGTTAGTAACTAACTAGGGCAAGTTTAAAATGTGTATCCCCAAAAAATATAAGCTTTTTTTCAAAAAATGTGTAGGTACCATAATGTATATTGAGAAAAAATAGTTCTTCACTATTTGTGCATCCCCAAAATTATTGGTCTAGTTGCGCCTATGATCATACATTTATATTTTATACAGTAGTCAGTAGTATACGGATAAGAGAAGTAAAAGTGAGAAAGAAAAACATTTGATTATTTTTACCATCACATGTTTATTTTGTCATGGTTTTTCTTACTAATTTTTATCATATGAATGTTTTATTCGATTAATTCATTCGAATGATTTTATTCGAATGATTCATTCGATTATTTTATCATTCGAATAATTCATTCGATTATTTTATCATTCGAATGATCCATTCGATTATTATATCATTCGAATGATTCATTCGATTATTTTATCATTCGAATGATCCATTCGATTATTATATCATTCGAATGATTCATTCGATTATTTTATCATTCGAATGATTTTTAAAATGATCGAATTGATACTATTATTCAAATAATCAAATGATTCGATTATTTCATTCGATTATTCCCATTACTAAATAAAACCGTACCTATGTAAGTACGCGTCGTAGCCGCTCGATAGGTGAATAAAAGTTAAATAATATTAATTAAGTTTTATTATTTTATTAAATAAACCTGAGCTAGCGTTAACAGGGTTATTAAAAACTTTGCATGATTTTAATATACCGTTGACAAATATTATTGGTTTTTTTCCAATGGCTGTAATGTTATGATGGGAGAGCATAACTCAGTTGCTTCTAGACTACGAGACTCTTGCCCAGGCATATTTATTATGAAGTGTGTATGTCACTCTGCACACCTCTGCGTGAGTGAAGCCTGCAAATATTTGCCAAGGTCTTGTGAAGACTTGGCAAGAAACATTTACAATTTTCTTAAAAGTAGTTCCAAACGTCAAAGTGAACTTGTTCAATTTCAAAGATTCATGGACATTGAATCCCACAAAGTCCTTCACACATCTCCAACACGATGGTTATCGCTTGGTGCTGTAGTGTCAAGACTTTTGGAGCAGTGGGAAGCATTAAAGTTGTATTTTGCTGATGCATACTTGGCACAACGGTTAATAGCAACGGAGCAAATTTACCACAATCTTAATGATCCGTTTATGAAACTATTCTATTATTTCCTTGATTGGATTCTTCCGATGTTCAATAAGTTAGTATAAGTTAACAGTGACTTAAGACTTATCTTTAAATTTATTCCATTTTTAGATTTAATAGTTTTTTCCAAACCAAGAAGTTGTTGTGAATGACTTACACGAGATGGTAGTTACACTTACGAGATGGTAGTTGAACTGTATACTGAAATTCTTCAATGTTTTCTTAAAAAAGATTATGTATTTAGAACTCCGCTAAATGACATTAATCCTAAAAACGGCCAATACCAACTGAAAAATAGCCAACTATACTTGGGCATAAATGTATTGAGACATAAAGAAAAAGCTGAAATTGTTAATGATCCATCTCGTTTGAAAGATTTTTATAAAAACTAATTTATTTATTATTTATTTATTTTTTTTATTAATTATTACATTTTCGTTTATATTATAATCTTTGTTCATTTCAGGTGTAGACAATTTTTACAGTCGGCTACTGTAGAAATAAAAAAACGATATAACATGAACGACCCTGTATTGTCGAAGTTAAAAATGTTAAAACCCATCAATGCTATTTCATTAAACTTCAGAGATAAAACACCATTATCAATGCATAAGTTGTGTGTTATCCTCTGGTACAATTATTGTACCAGAGGATAACACACAACTTATGCAATCTATTGACAGCCAGTGACGTAGACTGCCTCTTACTTTAGTTGGTTTAAAAGAAGATATTGATATCAAGTATCCTGATTTTTTTTGGTAATTTTTTTTTTCATAACAATATTGTTCACGCTGAATATGTTTATGTTGTGTTTTGTGTTATCATTTTCGTGCGATGCATAGCGGTGCGTTGCGTATCTGTGGCTATGTCGGCGGTGGCGATAAGCCTTCGTGTGCGACCAGCAGGGTACGTAATCGTATTGTTATCATCGTGCGTAAATGTTCGTTATTTCACGTTTTCAAAAGGTTCGGTTATGTTTTTCTTTTAATGTTTAGTCATGCTCTCAGTGCCACAAAGTTTCTTAAGTTCTCGTGTTTCAGTTTTAGTGTGGTGGCACTGAGACATTTATCTTTATTGTGGTGTCCGGCGGCCAGAGCTTTCGTGGTGAATGTCGTCGGCACCACTTGGCTCTCGTCGTTGTGTCTTCGTGTTGTGCACATCTAGTTCCGGTGATCGTCTGCAGTCTATTTCTTGTGGAAACCACGTTGTCTTGTGTTGTGTTTCCTGTTTTGGCCGTCTGGTAAATATCGTTCTAGCAACTGTTTTGTTGCATTGGTTTAATTGTTTCGGTTTTTTAGGCATATCTACCAGCGGTCATCGTGAGTAACGTGGTTTTGAAGTGTGTTGTGTTCTTGGCTGCAGACACGTGAATTTGTCGTCCGTCTGTGACTGTGCTTGAGTGGTCGCACGCTGCGAGGCCTGTGCTTCATAATTTGTTTGTATTTGTTTAGTTTTATTGTAAAAGCACATTCCTCGTTGTGGTCGCGTGAGATGCAATCCGCCATTCAACGCAGTCACCTGTTGTGAGTATTGGTCGACCATATTTGTTTCATTGTGTGTAAAGGCCGACGGGCCTAGCCTTCAAGGGCTCACTATTCCGTATCGCCGCATAGGCAAATTAGTTATTTAGTATTATTATTACTTGGTGTGTGCCGTGTGGGCCACACATTTGATTTTTATTTATATTTATTTTAGTTGTGCCACTGTAGGGCCAACATTGTTTTTATATATTATATTTATTTATTTATTGTGTGCCTCATCTATATTATTATTATATTTATTTTATTTGTTTATTATACAGTCCACTTCTATTATATTTTACTTATTTAATTTATTATTTTATACAACTGGCATTAAGGCGAACAAGCCAGCCCTATATCATTTAAAGGCACTTGCCGCGCCACCAAATATGAAATCCCTATTGGTATTAACATACTAAACAAATAACTACATTTTTAGGTCAGCAGTCAAACACATTGGTGACTATGGCGAGTTAGCTGATTTCGCACTTTCGATTTTAAGTTTACCATATGCCAATGCTGACTGTGAAAGGGTGTTTTCAACAGTTAACTGCATGAAGACAAAACTCAGAAATAGGTTAAACACAGATACCATAAACGGGGCCCTTCATACAAAGCAGCACATAAAAGGTGGAAGGGAAAGTGATAAAACGTGTGTTAACTTCCAACCAAACGATGAAATAATCCCTACGAATGTAGTACCAAATATTGAACATATTTTTGTCTTATTAATTTTTAATAGTACTAAGTTCCTATTATGTTGTGTTTACTTCTCTCCAAATTATTCTTATGATATATATGCTAAATTCTGTGAACTTGTTGAAAATACTATTAAACCACACCTTAATACTAACATTTTACTTATAGGTGATTATTTTAATTTATTAAACTTTTCTTCTCAAGATATGACACCTAACTATCAATATTATTAATAAAAGTTTTATCAATTATTTAGATTTTTAGAACAATTGAATAATGTACTTAATTTTTGTAATGAAACTCTTGATTTGATATTCTCAAATACTCAAATGAACACTGTGCGAACTGGTACCTCATTAACACTTCTGCCAGACATCTATCAGTACATGATTTCATTTGTAAAATTCATACTACCGAAAGTATCTCATACCACTTCTGATCTCAACAAATTCTATAATTTATAATTTTAAAGCCTGTAATTTTGACAATATTTGTTCTTTTCTTGATAAATTAGATATAATATTGAATTAATAAGATTGAAAACATAAGCTCACAAAAAATATAAAATTACTAATTCTAATATTGATTATTTTACTTTTTCTGATTTGTGTAAAAAAATGTAAAAACACCTCATTACTTATCATTACAAATAAGTTGTCCGAGAATTTAAATGATTTTAAGTTATTTTCATGGATTTGTTTGTGTGATAAAATTAAAGGGGATAAAATAACATCTTTCTTTGAAATATTATATTAAGACTTCTTTGGGTATAATTATCAACGATGATCACTTTTTGATGAAATTGGCCAGTTAAAATTTTAATTAACGACAAAAAAAAATGTTGGAATAGAATAAAAATAATATATTGAGCAATTTATGAAAAGAAAACTTTTACCAACTACCAGTTATTAACCTCAAAAAACTGTATTTGTTTTAAGCCTTTCTGGAACAATCACACTAATTGAAAGACTTTCACTCTTTTATAATTATAACAACAAGTATTAGAATTCTGAATAAATAACAATTAGAAATGTCTTCATTGAAACCAATAATGCAAGTTTATACAAATTTTAAATGAATGTGTGATAAATTTTTTTTATAGGTTGAAAAATGATCAAATGTTACCTTTATTTTATTTTTAATTAAAAAAGTTAAATATTAAGCCTAAAAGATACTATATCAAAATACCAAAGTTGTTATAATTCAATTTTATTTCTCATGAAAGTCATAATTAATGTAGGTAATATCATTGATTTTAGAATATTCTAAAATCAATGTTAATATAGATTTTTTTTTTTTTTGATTATTAATAAAATTAAAAATATGTAACGACTGATGTTTTAAAATAATTAAAATTTGTTTATTTGTTATTATATTATATTTATTTATAAAAATAATATATACTTTATTTTTTAAATCTGGTCACCATAAATATGAATTGCAGCCTGAGTTTTAGTACCTATGTTATATACAAAAGGGAATGGTTGTCCTAGTTGTTTTGTTTTGGCATGGGTTTGATGTAATGATGTTACCGGCAATGTATTGAGTATAGGCATACTATAGAAATCCTAGGCATTTTATAGAATCCCTTGTACCATTTGGCAATGTATTAAATTGTAATGTTATTTTAAATAATAGCTAGACAATCGATAAAATTCCTAGGATTTTTATAGAATGCCAGTGCTACATTAGGTAAAATATGAATTTTAGAACAGTATTTAATCAAAAAATGTTTATTATTTTAATTTATTTATTGCAGCATACAGTTGAAATACATTTTGAATTACATAAAATATTATTTTCTTTACAATAACATTTTTTGATTTTTCATTTAGTTTTGCATGTATATTTAAAAAAACTTTGTCCAGTTTCCGTTGATTGCTGGGTTGCTATAGTTCGCAAGGCTAAAGTGTTTTGAACTTCGTGTGTCTCAATGATATTTTTTTTAGCAAATGGTGAACTGAGATCTGGAATATAAAGATTTCAGTAATCCTTCCGGGTTCCCAAAGGATAATAACCATTGGCAGTAACCTGAAAACATATTAAAATAATCATAAACAATAAAATATTAATAATTTTATATAATTTCATAAATTATGATTACTTCAGTAACAACAGCTAAAATATTCCGAGCATTTCGATTTTTGTCCACATCAGGAACTGGAACTCGAACTGTAGCATCAATGTCTGCAGGCTTAAATTTTTTATCCGACCATGTTTTCATTTTAACTGCTTGATTTTCAAGATTTAGTTTAGCCTCCTTTCGTTTTTTATCGCATTTTCCTTATATGATTAAATCGTAGATATTGGATCTTCTAACCAAGGCCGCCCGCAGGGGGGCCACTGCCCCCCCGCTCTTTAGGATAATTTGTTTAAAATTTCGATCAGTTGTCGCGTTACTATCGTTCGATACACACGTCGTATTTTCGGTGCGCTGTGTGAATGTGTTATATCCCTCCTTCTCTTCCATCGATTTTTTCATCGTTAACTTCGATGATTGAGTTTAAAAAAATTCCGTAAGTACAAAACCTACCCTCGTTTTTGTGGCTCAAATTATTAAATATTAAGTATTCTAATTGAACCCACAGTCTGGTCACGCGTCCAGTTGGGTGGCGTGGCTCGCCATCTTATCTATAGGTCACCGTCACGGGTGACGTAGATAAAACGTCATTATTAATATTAGTTAACATCTAATTATAATTCATAATGAGTTCAAATTTTCGAAAACCATCCGTCGATAAAAGTAAACAGAGATTACAAACAACTATACCCAAAGCAATCAACTCACACTCGGCGCGTATTCAGAGTGGTACCAGTGTTACGGACATGTATGATTAAGGGCCCAAGGCATTAAGGTCAACAGAGGGTTATAAATAATAAGTAAATCTTAAATGTTACATGAACACATTCTCAAAAGTATCATTAATATGAGTGACATGTGAAAGGTTGAAGAATGTAAAAATAGTAAACCAGCCAACTAACAAAATAGGGTTGGGCGCTCCGTAATATTTCGTATTAAATAAATTAACATAAGAATAGCGAAGATACCGTCTATATTGCAAAACTAACGAGGCCAACCACTAAAGGTTTGAACTATCTAATGCCCATAAATAGATATATTAAACAAACATGTTTATAATTTAATCATATCCGGGATAAGGAGTATCGCATAAGATCTTAGTATATAAGGGGATCCTCAACAGACCAAAAGTCAGATGTGTTTAAGTCCGGACACAGTAAGCACCTTCACGCCACTCTACATTGTAAATGTTTTATCGCACATTATTTTAATAAAAAGTAGTAACTTTAATTTGAAGTCAGTCTTATTTATTAAATCCTCTACCATCCCTATTGATTCGACGGCACGCAACACTAGTGACGTGTTCGAAAACTCTGATATGGAAATCGAAAACAACGACTTTGATGACAATGACTCCAACGATTTCGAAACCGTCAAATCCAAATCCAAGCGTACACGCCTAGATATTTCTCCAAGTTCACCGGTAATACTGAATAAAAAAAAATAAATCAAATTTTATCTCTAATAACAAATTCGCCGCCTTGAGTACCAACGACAGCGACGTAAATACTACAAACAAAACGGCAACTGATAATACAATTGAAAATGATCAAACTCGCATACCATCCTCTCCACCAATCTTTGTAAAGAACATAGACAACTTCTTCACCTTCCGCAATAAGTTGATTAATTTAATTGGAACTCTAAATTTCTCATTCAAGGCAACAGCATATAATTTGAAAATAAATACTAATAATTCCGATTCGTACAGAGCGGTTATTAAATATCTAAAGGAAAAAAAACTTGAATTTCACACTTATCAAGCTCAAGAAAAACGAGCTTTCCGGGTTGTCATCAGAAACCTTCACCCTTCCACACCAACTGTCGAAATCGGGGTAGCCATCCAGGATATGGGCTTCCTGGTTCGGCAAGTCTCTAATGTGCTACACAAAACTACAAAAAAATCCTCTACCGTTATTTTTTATTGACCTTGGGCCTGCTGAAATCAATAAAGAAATTTTCAGTATAAGTAATTTACTCCACAAAAAAATTAAAGTCGAAGAACCCCATAAGCGACGTGAAATCATCCAATGTTTCAACTGCCAGGAATACAGTCATTCCAAATCCTACTTCTCACACCCACCGAAATGCGTCCGTTGTGCTGCTGCTCACCCAACTTCATCGTGCACCCAATCCAAAGAACAACCGCCAACCTGTGCCTTATGCGGAGGTAACCATCCGACAAGCTACCGTGGCTGCTCAGTCCATAAAAAACTCCAACGTTTACACAACGCAAGTACAAATTATAAAAATAATGTAATTAAAAATAGAAATAACATTGTAAGTGAGGATGGAGGTCCCAGTGAAAAAACTTCCTTAGATCCCCCCAACATTAACGACAGTAAAGCTTTCCCAAGTTTTTCACAAACTCAGCCCCCTATAAATAACCAAAGTAAAAAAAAAAGTTATAAACAGAAACTGTCAAATGAGCCAACAGAAAATAATATTACCATTCAGCTTTCCTCGTTCCTTTCTGAATTGAAGCTATTAATTTGCCCTTTAATTCAACTTCTCACAAACTTAATCAACAAATTAGTTCTAAAAAATGATGCCTAATCCAACTAATATTCAATCTCTTAAAATACTCCTATGGAATGCCAATGGCCTCAAACAAAATGAACCAAAATTACTCGATCTATTATTAGACAAAAAAATAGATACAGCACTTATATCAGAAACCCACTACACTTCAAAAATAAATAATTTTTTTCCTGGTTTTAATGTGTATAGAACTGATCATCCCGACGGAACAGCTCATGCTGGCTCTGCCATTATTATTTCATCACAAATCAAACACAATCTCCTGCCAAGCCTACAACTTCCCATTATCCAGGCAACAAATATCTCAATTACACTTAATCACATACCCACTACAATATCTTCAGTTTATTGCCCCTCCTCGTCCAATGATTTCTCCCCTCCAAACCGAGATTTTTCTACGATCTCTCGGCCACACGTTTATTGTTGGGGTGACTTCCACGCCAAGCACCCCAACTGGGGTTGTAGAGTTGAAAACCCTCGAGAACACATGCTCCTCAACGTGATACAAAATATTAGATGTAAATGCATCTCACCTCCAGGCCCTACATATTGGCCATCTCACCAAAACCGACATCCAGACATTTTAGACTTCTTCCTTTCGTCAATTCCCAGACATATAAATTTCAGCATATACAACACAAATTATATCACCTCTGACCACAATCCAGTTATTGGTATAACATAAATGACCAACCCACCTTCAACCCTCCCAAACCTTCACTATCAAAAGGCCCAGTAAACTGGACCAAATTTATGTCAAACCTTGAAAACAATACAAATTTAAAAATCTCATTGAAAACCACAAATGAAATAGAAAATGCCGCACAGAATTTTGTTACCTCAATACAAACCGCTGTTTTTAACTCTTCTCATACACCCAATCAAAATCACCCAGTTAAAAGAAATCCCTACGAACTGCCTCCCTGTATAAAAACACTAATTGCCGAGAAACATAGAGTCCGTTCTCGTTGGCATCGAACAGGTCTCCCATCCGACAAACGCACACTAAAACGCATGTCTAATACAATTAAAAAACAAATCAAAATCTACAAATCCGACTACTTCAAGTCAAAATATCAAACCCTAAATATACATGACGGATCCTTGTGGAAAGCCACTAGAAATTTAATGAAAATTAAAAACCATCCTTATCCCCTAAAAATAGAAGATGGTTCATAAGCTACATCTGACGAGGAAAAAGCAAATGTTTTCGGTATCCACCTTTCAAATATTTTTACACCACATTCGAATATATCTCCTGAACAAAGCAATCTTAACGAAATTCTAAATTTTTTAGACAGCCCATTACTAATGTCACTTCCCATGAAACACACATCACCTAGCGAAATAAAATATTTCATACTCAAATTGAAAGATAAAAAGTCACCCAGCTACAACTTAATCACTAATAAAATACTAAAATTTCTCCCAAAAAAATCCATAATGCTCCTTACCTACTTATACAACTCAATGCTTAGATTATCTTATTTTCCGCTAATTTGGAAGTTCTCAACAATAATTCTCATACACAAGCCGAACAAACCCAAAAATGAGGCTTCTTCATATCGACCTATTAGTCTATTACCGGTATTGGGCAAACTATTTGAAAAAATTTTGCTCCGAAGAATCAGATCAATCACCCAAACTCAAAACATAATCCCCGATAATCAATTCGGATTTAGATCCAAGCATTCTACCACTCAACAAATCCATAGGATTATAGACAAGATATCTACCTCGTTTGAGAAAAAAAAAATATTGTCCTGGCGTTTTCCTCGACATATCACAAGCGTTCGATAGAGTATGGCATCAAGGCCTACTTTTCAAAATTAAAAAAATTTTACCAGCATCACTCTACTTAATAATAAAATCATACCTCTCTAATCGCACATTTGTCGTCAGGCATGGTAACGCATTCTCTCCATATTTTAAGATCCAAGCAGGAGTTCCCCAAGGAAGTGATTTGTCTCCTGATCTTTATAACATATTCACCGCAGGCATACCAAATGCTGATAATATTCTAATCGCCACATACGCAGACGACACAGCAATATTAAGTGAACATAGTAACAACACTGAAGCATCTTCTAATCTCCAAACACATCTTATCAAAATAGATAAATGGGCATCAAATTGGAAAATCAAAATTAATGCTGAAAAGTCATTCCATCCATGTTCCTTTCACCTTTAGAAAGGAAATCTCACCTGTCCTTTATTTTGGGGGTATAGAAATTCCAATTGAAACCCAAATTAAGTATTTGGGCCTGATCCTAGACAAACGTCTCACCTGGGGCCCACATTTAAAATCAACAAGAAAAAAACTCAACAACAGATTACACCTCCTCCGTCCTATTCTTAAATTAAATCTTTCCCTCAATAATAAACTAATTATCTATAAGTCAATGTTTAAACCCATTTGGGCCTATGGAATACAGATATGGGGTTGTGCCAAAGCATCCCAAAAACAATTGAGGCATTTCAATCAATTACCCTCCGTTTATTAACCTCCGCACCTTGGTACGTTTACAACAACTCACTCCTAAATGATCTTAACATTGAACCCATAAACAAAGTTGCATCCAACCACTATAAAAAATTCCACTCAAAACTAGCTACTCATGCCAACCCACTTATTGCCATTCAAGGTAGAGTAAACTTGCCTGAAAACCCTCCTCGTTGGTTAAAAAGACGTTGGTGCAGGGATTTATTAAATACCTAACCTAAATGCCACCTGAGGGTACTGTCACTGGACAGCCTCCCTCCTCATATTAGTCATGTGATGTAAATACTATTCTATTTTCAGCCTATTTGCTTATTGTACATATGTTACAGATTGTAAATTTTTCTATTTTAATAAAAAAAAAAAAAATTTCGATGTTTTCTTTTACAAATGTATAAAATAAAATAATATTATACTCTAATTTATTGCAATTTTCCTTTTTTTTTTACGATTTAATAAAAAACAGAATTTATGATTTGTGTATTGTTTTTTTGCCCCCTCCCGAGAAAAATTTCTGTGGGCGGGCTTGCTTCTAACTTTTCAATAGTATTTTCATTATCTATGGCCATCAAATTATTTTTTTCATAACATTTAACTTCATTATTTTCTATTATTTCTAGTAATTGTTCTTCGTTTTCTAAATTATCGATACTTATTTGGTAAAATATTAGGTAAATTTTAATTTACCTAATAATTAATTTAATATAATTTTTAATTAAATAACATTTAAATTAATAATAATTAATTTAATATTTGGTAAAATAGAAGTACTAAGCCTAACTTTGACTTTGCAGTCAAACAATGCTTCATACGGTGATATCTTAATTCCAGATTGTAAGGCCCTATTTTTAATTAATTGAACGAATTTCAATCCTTGACTTCAGTGAGAATTTTTCTCTGTCTGCATCCATGTTATAAACATATTCTCAACGTCTTGGTTCGCTCTTTCAACACTATCTTGACTTTGGTTGTGCCTTGGCTTATTGTGAACAATTTTAAGTTCAGGCCACATGTCTTTTTAATTTGAAACAATATGAGATTTCCCGGCCGTTAACGGACTGTAAGATAACGGAGCTCCGATAAGCGTAAAAATATCTATGACGTAAAAAGCTATTTCCACTGCTCTTTTATATTCAAGTGGTTTAAGCCGTGATCCCACGGCGCGTGCCTCGTTGCGCGGCTCGTGGTTTGGTACAACTCGGTACATCACACGTGCCGTGGGATGCGTGTGGCTTGGCGCGGCTCGTGTGTATCCGGCAGTTGTCGGTTTTTGGTACCCGAGTCAAAGGGAACGAGCTGCACTCGTTGCTCGGCTCGTCAAACCGATCCAACGCGTTCCCACTGACACATGTGGCTTGTGTGTATTTACGTATATTTTATGATTTTTTCCAGTTTTTTTTATTATTATTATTTTTTTTTATAATTTACCTAAAAACATGGAGTGGTCAAACGATTTCATTTTCGAGTTCCTTGAGTTATATGAACAAGAACCTTGTATTTGGAATCCTAAACATCCACAACACAAGAATCGGAATTCTGTGAATGATTCTTGGAACAACATTTCAAAAAACTTCAGCCAAAAATATACAATTTGTGAATTAAAAAAGAAAAAAGATTCGTTGATGGCCACTTGGTAACAAGGTCAACTTGACATCGCGAATTTAATTCCGGTGAAATAATAATTTTGACCACTACTCATTTTTTATGCTCTTCTGTTTCTGTTGACACAGTTCACATAATTATTGTAAGAAAACTTTTACATCCCTCAGAGTTATATTTTTATATTTTAACGAAAGTTCAGAAATCATTCTGTCACGGCCACCATGACCAATAGATTCATGTGTAGTTTTTAGAATTTCATATAATTCGCTATCATTAACGTAAAATAATATATTATATATTACAATATTTTTAGTTTAAAAACTTATATACCTCTTTTATAAGATAAAATACATTGTTTTAAATAAAGTAAAACCTAAAACTTCAGATCCCTTCACTATAATTTAGTATCAATCCATTATTGAAAATATAAAATTTATTTTATACAAAAAAAAACATTTTTGACAATTTGTGTAACATTCTTAAATAATAATAATATTAAAAAAAAGACACCATTCTATTTTCATAATTATAGGTATTTAAAAAATATACATCTTTTAATTATCATAAGTATGTAAATTATTTAACTTCATTACAATTAAAACTCATTATAAATATATTACATTAATTAATTAACTTAATGACCAACAATTAATGTTGAAATAACCACCTGTCGACACATAGGACACAAAGATTGATCTCGTCTAAGAATATTCCAACAAGTTTCACAAATGCATTGATGATTACATGGTCGCAGAACAACTGATGCTGTATCAACTTCCAAGCAAACAACACAAGTCAAAGTTTTTTCAGTGTTTTCTTCAGCTTAAATAGTTAATAAATAAATACTAATATAAAGAGTTGAAAGTACTTATTCAAGTAAGTTAAAGAAGTTAGAAAATAATTTTAAAAAAATATTTATTATCAGCTCATTTGTATATAGAATTTTGGTATAATAGAAGAGATATCCATAGTGAGTTGTTCTTAATTTTAAAAATATGTAAGCATCTAAAAATTATAACATATAATATGTGAACAAATAATTACTTCTTTTGGGATTACAAGTTGCATCAAACTTTGAAACAATATTATCTAAAGTTTTTTTCTCATTTGAATCCCAATGTGGATATATTTTTAAATTTTCAATTTCAGTTGAAAGAACTTCCAAAAATTTTTTTGAATTAAAATGTGTTTTTAAATCATAAAGAGGAAATATTGCCTGAAAAATAAAATGATAAAATTGTGTTAAATCAACATTTTTATATTTATAGCTTGTGATTCACATGTTATTACCAAAGATAACTAACAATAATATTATGTCTTATCAAACACATAATTTAAGTGCAATATCAGAAATATGATATATAAAGAAAGATGATTATAAAATCAACAATGACAAGAAATACTAACAAATAACATAATAATCAAACTGAAACATTATTAATTTAACTAAATAATATAATTTTATCATTTTTTACATTAACTCTAATTAATTATTCAAATAAAAATATTTATATATATATATATATATATTTAAATAGCTAATAATAGGTAATATGTAATATTAAATAAATTATAAATAATTGAATATTTAAATAATGTTGATTACATTTATGTGATGCTTTTTTTGTACGTAATCAATGTCTTCATTCAAATAAGTATCTAAATAGTGAAGTAATTGTTTTGGACTTTTTTTAATATAAATATAATATAAGAGTATTTGAGAAACTATAATAAGTCTGAACTTAGGGCTTTTGTATTTTTCATACAAAGAATCCAGGTACTGAACCACAGGAAAATCTTCTACCGATTTTAGTAAACATTCAACTTTAAATAATTGTAGTGAACTTGAAAATGATCCATTTGTAGAAGCTTTTTCCAAATAAATTTTTGCTTTATTATTATCCTATAAAATTAATAAATATTAAAATATTTTATAATTATAACACGAAAATAAGTAAATATATAAATAAATTAATAATATTACAAATAGTTCATTGCTTAATCTACTGTTGTTAAAAACAAAGCAACAACATTTTATCTTGTATTAAGTACTTTTTAAACTAATTTATGAATAATTAAAATTAGTTAATATTATTAAGTTTACAATTATACCAAAAAGTTCATTAATACATATTATAATAATATTGATTTTAAATGTTACAATGATTTGTTCTACATACTTTTTCAATTTTTTGATAATATCTTCCCAGAGTTGCATCAACTTTATTTATGTTTTGTGTTTGGCTTAACTTAGAAACAATAAACGCAAGTACATTCTGATTATTCTGTATAAAAAACCTAGGAAGATCCATATATATTAAAAGACAATGGTACAATAGTTTTAAATTATTTTTAGCCAATTGATAAGCTTTCCTGAAAATACATTAAAAATTATTATAATTAATTATCAAGTATACAATTGTATCAACTATATAAAATATAATCATTTTAGTAAAGTGAAATACAAAAATAAAATAAAACAGCTAATCATGATTACTTTATTAAACTAAATTATGATAAATTACTTACAATGTTAAATCAGCTGATAATTTGTAATATTTATTAGATTCTCTATAATTTTCTGAAGTGCAACTTCTTTTAAGTATAAAACCAGTTTCACAGAAAACTTGTGATGCACATAACAAAAATTCTGGATTGTTTTCACAGGAACTCAATTTTTTTGCTGCTTCTAATTCATCTCTAGATGGTAGAGTAAATTTATTATAAAATCTTCTTTTTCGCCCTTTGGCTTTTAGCCAAATAGTTATCCAATATAATTCCGTATCATTAAAGTTCCGAGCAGATTCAGCAAATTCCAAAGCAATTATATTACCTTCTGGTGGATATTCCAAAAATATTTTAGATTTTATAGCAAAAATAGCAGCTTTTTCAATTCTATTAAAACTAGAAGATGGTTTAATATTTTGAAGTATCTAAAACAAAAAAAAAAACATAAAATCAATAATTTATTTATACTCATTTAAATTTTCAAAATTATATTTTATTCATTATTTATCCAAACAAAATACCTATTTTATAACCAAAATTGTATTATTTATATACCAAGATAAATAAAATAAAGGAATTGTAATTGATATACAATTTTTTTTAGACTAACATCTAAATTAATAAAACTACTTAATAAGATTTATTGCAACTACATAATAAGATGCAATTATACTATGCATTTGTACAATAATTAAATAACTAAATAGATTATTAGTGCATACATTTTTATTTATATATTTTATATTTCAATATTATAAAACAGTAACATTTTTAAGGCTACTAATAAAAAATCTAGGCATTAAAAAAATATAAATTTAATAAACCTATAAATAGTAATTAATTTATACAATGATTTGTGATTATAAATATACATATTATCTAAAAAATTACTAATTCATATTAAAATAAACCTTAATATTTAGTTCTAGAAGTTCAATAATATTTAAAATATTTTTGCTGTGTAGTTATTTTAATTTTGCCAAATTATAACAGAATTGAACCACTTTTATTTCAACTATGTTTACTTAATGATTAAGTATCAAGATTACCTGTTCAACATCTTCATCTAAATTAAAGGCTTTTATGTATACTTTAGTAGCATATACCACATGATAACAAGCATCCGAGATAGGTTGAAAAAATGTATCCATTTTAGTACGATTAAGAGTTTGAATTAAATTGTTAATATTTATTAAAGCTTTAGAGAATTCACCATTTAAAAATATTTCAAAACAGCTAATCAAACCTAAATACAATCTGAAAATAAAGTTATTAAATTACTTAATTATAATTAACATTAAATACCACAGAGAAGTTTAAAAATTAAAATTACCTATTGAAGTCAAAAGTACTACTTTCAAATAAAATATCTTGTTTTTGTGTTACTTTTTCTAAAACATTCATCATTTTATTTCTACTTTTTTCTGTTTTCTCATAAATTTCCCAAGAAAATATACTTTCATAATTATTCTTGATATTTGACAGTATACTTAATTGTTTTAACTCGGACAGACAATTTAAATTCAATTTTTGAAAACAGTTCGATAACTCACTAGAAGATGACATAGCCAAATGTTCACTGTTATCACTGTTCATTACAAATATTTTACAACTGAAATATTTACAAAATTATTTATTGTTCAGAAAAAAAAAAAAACTTATACATCCTTCATAACAAATCATACATGAACAAACCAGGACAATGTATGCATGTATCATATATCATACAATCACTGGATAGTATACTTACATCAATATAATAATGATATAGGTACCTACATCTAATTATAAAGTATCTACATACATTATACACATTGACATAATATAAATATATATTATAGAATAATCAGAATGGACACTGATAATACATAATACAGATAGGGCCAAACAAAAAATCAGCCGCCATTTTATTTCAGGTTGTTTTTATCAGTTTTAGTTAGTGATTAGAAAACCTTCCAAACAACATTAAAAATTTCTCTCAGAATACAGAAATCGTATTTTATTAGATAATTCTGTCGCGTCCCGCGTCGTCAGACAACTAATAGGCATATGAAACCGGTAGAACACGATATTTCAAGTGGTATAATACCACGACATTTCAAGTTCAAACTAATTAAAAATTAGATAATTTGGGTCTTTTGATAAAGTCGATAAAGACAACAATATACATTAAATTACATGTGTTTTTTATGTCAACCAGCTTATTTATCTAAATTTATTATTTAATTTATTATTTTTAACTATCTAAGTTATCTCGGCGGCAAATGGACATCGTATGGTGGGAAGGCGAAACTGTAATAGTTCAGGTATACCATAATTTATCGAGCATCCGAGTCTATGTCAGTATGGCGATGGTAAAATATAACAGTATCGTCAGTCTAGTCAGAACTGTTAATAATAAGTGGTATTCATTTTGAGTATTTTTCTATAATTTATATTTTTACCGTGTTAAAATTTATAAGTTAAATAGATAGGCATGGAGAATCAATTGGAGATAATAAAATCTGAAAAGGGTAACGATTTAGCATACATTATACAAGCATCCACCAAAAGGCCCTCCACAATGCTACAAATGCCAGTTATACGGACATACCCGGAAATACTGTTATCATGAACCACGATGTGTGAAATGTGGGGATAATCATACCTCGGATACCTGTACCAAGCCTCTCGACTCTCCAGCTTAATGGGCATTATGCAGTGGCAGTCACATTGCCAATTACAAAAAAACCTTTGTACAAAAGGGTGCTGGTGGTGAGCACAATATAATTTATATTATATTAATAATTATTGCCCAGCGTACTTATTTTGGTCCGTCGCCGGTACGTTATTAATATTCTACGACGACCAAGAGTAATATTCTTACTTTCATTTTCGAATTTCGAATTTTGAATTTTGATTTGTCTAGCGTCTGCTATTGTTTGAAACTAATGTGTAGTCCCTAGAGAGAGATTTTTATGCTTTTTTTCATTTTTAATGCTATGGACAGTTAAAAGGACTGGCATTATGGAAATAAAACTAAAACTCTTATCCAAAAGGAAATATTAGTGCCATACATCAAAAATTAATTTTATTTTATTTTTAATTTGTTGTACTATTAAATTGCATTCTCTTGCGTCATAACATTTTAATGTATTGTTTCATTTTCATACTTTTTCATCTTTTATTTTTATAACAAAAATTAATGAATTGTTAATAAGAACAATATTATTGTGACCGTATGAGCGACGATAACCGTCAGCCGACTCAAAGAGTTTCGTCCTAAAAATAGTATCAGATTCTATGTATATTATATAAATATATACTCATATTAACCAATATGTATATAAACATTTATACTTATTTATAATCCACCTCCTCCCGTTAAAGTAGGCTGGATCCGTACCTGTATAAAGGTATAAGCATTGATTTTATAATAGTTTATTAAAATAAAATCTAATTTTTGAAGCAACACTACTGCCTATATTATAATAGTATCAAAACGGATGGACCGTGGAGTTTTGCAAATTAATATAATGTAAGGATAAAATGTTCAGTTGGATTATTATCATAGTTCCGGGAATTTGTAATTTAGTCGATGTACGGTGGCACGATAAACGCGATAACGGATTACACACACTAATGTTCATTTATTACTCACACATTGACACAGCCAAAATTTTCATGTGATATAAAATGCCTAAATATTACTCCTTAAAACGTACTACGCTCCAGCCCCCTTAAAGTCTGTATATATAGTGTAGTTAGAAACAAAGGAAGGAGCATTAAATAATTTGCGAAATGCAATGTTTTGATTTTGTTAAGTTAGTTTTTTTTTTTTTTTGCGTTTCCCCAAAGCTGTAGGCCATATGTCCAAACAGGCTTTAGTAGTGATTTATAAATAAGTAATTTGGTATTGATGTGAGTATATTTATTGTTGATGATAAGGTTTTTTAGTAGACGTAGGTTTAGATTATTTTTTTTTGGATTTAATATGCTAAGCCCAGGTAAGTCTTTTGTCAAGATTCAAGCCAAGATACTTAACATTCAAAGTACTGGGAATTCGAGTGTTATAAACATATACATCAGGGCAAGGGGCGAGTTTAAAGGTGAACGTCACATGAATCGATTTGGTTTGATTTAATTTAAATCTCCAGTCGGTGTACCACATTTCCATTAGATTGAGGTGAGATTGGAGATTTTGAGAAGCTACGACGGGATCAGAGTATATAGATAAGATTGCCTTATCATCTGCATAGTCGGCAGATGAAGTATTAGATGTCGGGTCCAGAATTTTTTTACGGAGGGGGTGTAAAATAAATTGGTTTCTTACGACTAACCTGCCTGAATTGTAACATAATACGTAAAAGCAACAAAAATTATGTTGGCCCATAGCCTTCAGGAATATATAAAATAAAAAATTGAATTAAAAAAAACATTCTCAAGCAATTATTTTTAAGTACAACATTTACTAACCGTGGCTATAACATACCAACACACTAGTCAATACACAATAAATATAAAATAATATTATTTTATTTTTCGTAATTGTATATTACTCTAGTTGGTAGTTGTATTGAACCACGAAAATAATCGAAAACCCAATATATTTTAAACCTATTTTAGGGATTTTTGAGGGGGGGCGTATGCTCCTTTCGCCCCCCCCCACCTTGGATCCGCGCCTGGTCTGAGGCAAAAATATTGTAGAGGGTAGGGGAGAGGATACCACCTTGCGTGACACCAGCTGATATATTGCCTATGGAAGAAAATTCATCATCGACACGAATTTGAAAGTGGCTATTGAAGAGATACGATTTAATAATAGCAAAGTATGTAGGGTGTAGAAACTTTTTAAATTAATAAAGGAGGCCATTATGCCATACCCTATCAAAGGCCTGAGAGATATCCATAAATGCGCTTGTACAATTTAGTTTTTCCTCTAATGAGTAAGAAATGGCGTCCACAACTGTGAACCTGTTGGACAGTAGAGTGAGAAGAGCGAAAACCGCTTTAATTTAAAAATTAAATTAATATAAAAATTGAAAACGCTCATTTATTAAAGAAATTATACTTTGGATACAATTCAAAAATTATCCAATAAATATCTACATGTATAATACATTTTTATTCGGGAATTCCTATTTTTTAAACTTTTATTAATTTTATAGGATATACTTTTATATTTTATTTATTTAAGTTATAACTCATAAGTGATAAATATAAAAAAAAACCAAGTATTATAAATGAGTTTTAATGTATAAAATATAAACATATGTTTATCTGTGATAAAGGAGTTAGGTAGTTTGACTTTGGTTATTTCTGTCTAGAAATTAAAATTTTTTGAATCAATCTTTTTTTATTCTGCTTAGAAATATATCTACTTCAATACTTCGATGATTGCGGAGTTTAAAAATACATTTTTTAGTGCTACAGGACTTATGAAAAATCGAGTAAAAAATTAAATAATTTCTTTAAACGTATATAATTTCAATCAAAAAAATTATTGTCAAATGAAAGGTGACACTATAAATAAAGGATTTCTGTAGATAATGCCAGTGGCGTAATTGGGGTGTCGCAATTGTCGCACTTGCAACACCGAACAATTTTCAGGTGTTGCAAAGGTATTGTTTTGCAACACCAAAAAATATTTAGAGAATATCAAAGAATGTTTAAGTTGAAGTACTCCAACATAGAAACAACCAGTATTATGGTAAAGAAAATAGAATTTATTAAGAATGATGATTTTCAAAATGGATTTCCGATTTTAACATTAATTATTCGTATATTTCTTACTATACCCACTACAACTGCCAGTTGTGAAATATCATTTTCATGTCTAAAAAGACTTAAAACTTATCTGAGAACTACAATGGGTCAAGAACGATTAAGTAATCTTGATACATTACAAATTGAAAAAAAAAGAAATGCCAATATAGATGAAGTCATTGATGAATTCAACAATAATTCCTCTGTGAATAACTTAAAATTAAGTTTAAAATAAAAATATTGTTAATTATAATATACTCGTAAATAGATAATAACACTTGTTGAATATACTTATTTATTTAATTTTAATGTTTTTTTTTTTTTTTTGCAACACCAAAATTGTTAGCCAAATTACGCCACTGGATAATGTGATATCATAATTGAAAAATATGATATTTCTAAGCTAATATTAAATACTTAATACAGCTAATAAAAATAGTTATGAAAAAAACTAGTACAAACATTTTAATTTAATATTATTTTATTAAAACTGTACTAATGTGCATTTCATACTGACGTATAAACTACTAAAACTCTAAAAACCATTTTCACTGATATCTGTTATTAAACGGGTATCATGAATACAGATCAGTTGTGTAAATACACTTGCAATGATACTCAACGGATAGTGCGGATATGGAACGGTTATTTGTAAATAGACCTTGTCCATAAGTTATAGTGTGTGTATACATAGATAATATAATTATCTATGTATGTATACTGTAATAATTAGAGATTACTAATAGGAAATGTTATTTGGTTGGTACTTGAAGATGGTTATTTTACAAAATTCCCA
This sequence comes from Sipha maydis, assembly GCA_034509805.1. Lineage (NCBI taxonomy): Eukaryota > Metazoa > Arthropoda > Insecta > Hemiptera > Aphididae > Sipha > Sipha maydis. The sequence continues at coordinate 5,026 of JASXSY010001782.1, read as the reverse complement.
AAAATGTTCTTATTAACTACAAAAAACTGATGAAAAGTCAAGAAAATATGGCAATCATTGCACACTAGTATAATAGCATAATTATTGTGATGATCGGAGCAATCTTTCTGATCAAAATTATGTACAAAAACCCAATACGCTCCTCGTTTTACCCAGAGTCTAAAATATTGACCAAATAATATTTTAGTGTTGAGGTAGTTGAATAAATTATTGAATAAATTTACAAAATTAGAAGTAATAGAAGCAGTTTTAAATTTAATTTGTGCTGTAGATGACCATAGTAACACTCATAAGGAGTGAGTTTGCAATTTTTAGTTTATTTGAAATGATTCAAGATTTATATGGGTGTTTGAAAAAAAAATAAGTTGAATTATAAATGGGTGTACCAGTGAGAAAAACATTTGAAATTTTCCCAATATAGGTATGTATTTTGATTTATTTTCTCAACTCTTGAAGATCAAATTTCAATTTCTAATTATATAACTGAAATATATAGGGCACATCTTAGTGAACATATAATATGCAAAAAGCAGAAAAAATAGTTTTGATAAGTAGGTTGTTTTCAATAATGTGTACTAATACGAATCCTATTGTTATTTCAAAGGTCAAAATAATTAGTCAAAATGGTGTCAACAAAATAAAAAAAAAATCACATCAGTTGTACTACATAAACACGGTTCATTTCTCGAATAATCATTAAAAATCAATTTAAGGCAAAGGTCATATTTACCATTAGGCAGCATAGGTAACTGCTTGTGGCTTTTGTTATTGGAGGTCACAGATTTTTGTGTTAAAAGTCATCTTTTATCGTATAAAATTCATATAAGGAAAATACGTTATTTATAAAAAAAAAATCAGCGTTAAATGTCATATTTTTTTTTTTTGCTTAAGACCCTCAAAATGTCTAAATCAAACCTTGATTTAAAGTATGATATCTAGAAACTTTATTACGATTTATTTTAAGGTATCGTTAGACGCAATAAAAAAATGTTGACAAATACAAATTTTAATTTTAAATTAGTATAACTTATAATAAAAAATGAATGATTTTACCAAAATACGCTTAATGTTCAGCATTTTTAATTTTTTTGAATGTTTCGGCAAACTACAGAAGAAATCGAAAAATATAATTTTGAAGATTCATTGTACCATAGATTGCGTTAGGTATACAATATATTTCTAATAATAACTAGATGCATAATATAAATTTAGGTAAGTACTGAGTTTATGTCTACTCCAAATACATATATTACGAAAAAAATTTACCATTGTAAAATCATCATTTAATTTGTTACTTTACTCAGATTTTTGAATGCTAAAACCATAAATTAAATACATACAAATATATACATTTATATGTATAGAAAAATAAACACTAAATAGAGTTAGTATAGTATATAATATTCAATAATCACAAACGAATCTGTTTTCACAAAACTGTTGATTTAAACATAAGAATAAGTTATAGGTGAGTTGACGAAATAGAAAGTTTAAGAAAAAAAAAAACCGGATGGGCCTCGCTCTGCTGTACAGTTAGGGGTGGAGTGCACCTCGCTTATAGGATAGGTCATAATTATAATGGATTTGTTAAATTTGAATGCAATGATAGATATCATTGTATACGAATAACGATTCTGAACGGAGTTCATATGTTTGTCTAGGATATAATACATTGTTATTTATAAACATTGTAAAAAGTATATTTTATTTTGAAACGATAAATATATTTTTCAATTAGGATGGGTTGGAAGTTGCATACAGCGATATAGTTTGTCAGTCTAGAACATTCTACATTATATTATATTTTACAAGTAATTGTATGTCAATATTCGCTGTTCAAACGCTTGTAAAAAAAAATTGTGCATATGGATTTTAATAATTTTTGAATGACATTAAGAACTACTTCTGTGGAATCTTCTATTAAATTTTCAAATATTTTGTAGGAGCCAAATTTTTTTTATCACCGATTATAAAAAAAAATGTAAAAAATTCGAATATTTTAAATGCCTATAAGTGGCTTAAAAATCAATATAATATTTTGAAAAAAATATGACATAAAGGAAATGCCAATATTAACAGCTGGCAGAAATTTCAAAAATCTGCGACTTATACTTTTTGAATTATAACAAATATTAAAAATCGTTTGAGAATAAACGCTTTTTTATGCAATTTCGTAAATATTTAAATTTCAAACAGTCATAACAATTTTTCCTCAAAGTACGGTAAAAATATTTTTAAAGATTTTTGATGAGTAGCTTATAGATAACCTAGTGTTTAAATGTTGAACCTAAAGTATGAACAGAAAAAATTTTATGAATTTTTATCTCCAAATAACTTGCAAATTATCGTGATTTTTACACATTTTATACAAATTTGAGCATTAAGGGCTTATAAAAAAAATTTGAGTTAACCGATCACCGATATTTTTTAGTTACGATAAGTTTAACTTATTATAAACCTAGTATAAAATTTTCAAGAGTTTTCGCTTAACCAATTAAATTTTATAGATGTTTAAAAACAAAAATTTTACAAAAATCGAAAATTTAAATTGTCTATAAATAAGTCAAAATATATCAAAATACTTTGAAATCTTAACCATGAATAGAGAACGTCAATATAAAGATTTGGTGAAAATTTCAAGTTGTTGCGGTTTTTCGTTTTTGAGTTAGAGCATTTAAAAAAAAACCGATATCTTTGTCAGTCTAGAATATTATACATTATATTATATTTTACATCTAATTTTATGTCAATATTCGCTGTTCAAACGCTTATAAAAAAAAATTGTGCCTATGGATTTTAATAATTTTTGAATGACTTTAAGAACTACTTCTGTGGAATCTTCTATTAAATTTTCAAGTATTTTGTACGAGCCAAATTTTTTTTATCACCGATTATAAAAAAAAAATATAAAAAAATCGAATATTTTAAATGCCTATAAGTGGCTTAAAAACCAATATAATATTTTGAAAAAAATATGACATAAAGGAAATACCAATCTTAACAGCTGGTAGAAATTTCAAAAATCTGCGACTTATACTTTTTGAATTATAAAAAATATTTAAAATCGTTTGAGAATAAATCGCTATTTTATGCAATTTCGTAAATATTTAAATTTCAAACAGTCATAAGATTTTTTCCTCAAATTCCGGTAGAAATTTTTTTAAAGAATTTTGAAGAGTAGCTTATAGATAACCTAGTGTTAAAATTTTGAACCTTAGGTATGAACAGAAACAATTTTTATCTACAAAATAACTTGCAAATTATCGTGATTTTTACATATTTCGTATAAATTGGAACTTTAAGCACTTATAAAAAAAAATTGTGACTTACGATTTTAGATTTTTTTTTATCAGTTAAAGAACAACTTATAAGAAACCTTGTATTAAATTTTCAAGATTTTCTGGGCAGCCAAAAAAATTTTATCGTTATTTAAAAAAAAAATACTTAAAAAAATTGAAAATTTCAATTGTCTATAAATAGCTCAGTAAAAGTCAAAATACTTTAACAGTGTATAGAGAACGCTAATCTAAACATTTGGTGAAAATAGTACTCATATATTAATATACAAATCCATATTAAGATTTTAATTTATAATGTTTAAATGAATCATTTATTTTAATACAAATTATTCTGTGTTATGCTCGATATTCGATGTCAAATCAATTAATTTGATATTACAATATTTTATCTTTTCTTACGTTACAATATTAATTTTTGAATATTTTTAAATCATATATCATAGTTTATAATAATAAAAGTAGTAATAAAATAGTTTTATGGAAAAAGTTATTGTTGTTTATTTTATCATCAATATGTTTATGAATGTCTTATATGAAAATTATTATTGATTTTATTATTATAGTTAATATTTTATTGACATTAGATTTTCATGACAATCGTCAATCGATAACACACATATTATATATTAAATATATATTAGGTATAATCGGTACATTATATTATACATAATATAGACATAATTGATTTTATTGTTCTGTAACGCATTTCTGTGATACACAATAATAATTATAAATCTTAGGATTACATAAACAAGCTACTGACAAAGAAGTTACAGACGAATCATAAACAAATTTTTAAATGTGACCATATATAAATATAACAAAATACAAAGTCCAAATTCTGCTCGTATTATTTGTTGATTATTTAATAACAATAATAAACATATTAAGCTAAATAACTAATTATTTTATTACAATAAATACATCTTCAATAATAATATTTTATTCTGTCCATTTACAAAATACTTGTTTGCTGACAAAGCAATTCACTGAGTTACCTCCCCTCCAGCGAATTGCTGAAGCACTGAAATTAGGAACACTTGATTCCAGCGGCTGACCAATCAGATGAATTTAGAAACACACGGAATACAATGAGTATGTGACTGGCGACTCAAAAATCGAACATTCCGGTAATCGACAAAGGTTGTCGTCAGACGCATTCTGGTTATCATCGTGTAGACAAATCCGACAATACTGTAACACTTTGAAGCCTCGTTGCATGTTAAATATTCTATTACATATATATATCTCCTCCATTTAATATAGCCCCCATAAGGATTACCAGAGAGCATCTCGAGATCTCTATCGTCTCAGCCAGCGAATATCAAGTATGTAAATCACATATCTATTTCTATAATTAAACTCATATATTAATGTGATCGTTATTCGTTTTACACTCATTCATTTTTTACTAACATATTTTGTTAAAAATTTATATATTCATGTGCAGGGAAAGTATTGCAAAAATTATTTGAAAACAGTTTATTATAATTATTTATAATAAATATTATATTACAATTATTTTTTAATTAATACAATATAATAATTTATACATTTTATAAGACATTAGCAAAATGTATAGTTTTGTTCAGATTTAATTTAGAAATGTTATTTTTTATACTGATTAATACCAAATTATTGAGAAACTCTTCTATCATTATTGATTTCGAGTACGTTTTCATTAGGTAGTTTTAATTTACTGAAACTTCTCTCACAGCTTGTAGTCG